>CAJNIZ010003550.1:10738-23375 GCA_905231905.1 Symbiodinium pilosum | reverse complement strand
TATGTATTAGGCATATGACTGTATCCATATACCTAACTTAAATACCTGTATATCTATAATTACATGTTCCTACAGTGGGAAGCCCGGCCAGCCGAGGCGGGCGCGCGCTAGCGTTTACAATTACTATTACCCAAAACCCAAGTACCTAATTATTGGGTACATGGACCCTTTGGGAAAACTGCCTTAGAACCCTAAACCCTAAACCTTCTGAACTTGAGGGCCGAATCTTGCCCGGAGTAATCCTAGACCCTTCGAAGAGCAAGGTTCAGCGTTTCGGGGCTTCATCCTAGACCCTTTTTAGGGTTTAGGGTTTAGGGTTTAAGGTTTAGGGTTTAGGGTTTTGGGTTTAAGGTTTAGGGTTTAGGGTCAAGATGCAACTTTTTATGGCTACATAGCTACTCAAAGTGTCCCTTTCTAACCAACATTCCGTTAAACCCCAAGCCCTAAATCCTGAACCCTAACCAGAAACTTGTGCATACCCTTGACCTACATCCCCTCATAGGGGCCCTTTAAAGGTCTGCCGAGAGATATGTCTATTTTGGGGATACATGAAACCCTAAGCCCTCAACCCATACAGAACAAGAGCCCCTAAAACCCAAATAGTAAACCCTAAGACCTAAACAGATCTGTACATTCTTTTCGGATGCGTGAAACCCCAAGCCCTCAACACATACAAACTAAACCCTACCTCCTAAACCCACCTCAAACCCTAAACCTTAAACCCTAAACCCTTAATCCTGAGCCCTTACCCTATAGACCCTAAACCCTAAACCCTAAACCCTAAACCGCGGGACTCGGGATGCACAAAAGGACCATGGAATCGACATATCTGGGCACCGTTGGTCATTTGGATTAAAAAGAAGCACGCCGCGCGAAGCGGGGAGGGGGGTCCGCTTGACTACAGCACCCCCAACCGATACAAAGTTGAACACGAACATTGGTGCACATTTGGTGGGGAATTCTTCGAAAACCACCACGCAGTTTGGAAAAGGTGTCATTTCAGTCTCTCCTCACCTGTTATGTAACCCTAAACCCTAAACCCTAAACCTATATGTATTCTCGCTGGGAGAAACCTCTAATCCCTAATCGCTCCTATGTGAGCTACAGTGAATATGTCCCCGGAAAATTCGTAGACATGGGTTCCTTGGATTTAGGGTTTAGGGTTTAGGGTGTATATTGGGGACTATACTAAACTACAAGAGGGACGCCCCCCAATTCCTCCCACAGACCTACAGGGAATCACAGTCAGAGTCATCGGAGAGGAGGGAGGATTCTTCACAGTCAGACCTTGGAAAGGTTCAGGCGATTTGTGGTTCAAGGGTTTAGGATTTTATTGGGTCATTGTTGCAGATGCTTTTAAATATGCCTCATACTAGAAGCCAAACAAAAAATGCAAGATTTGAGTTTTAAGTCCATACCGATACAGAACCAGTGTAAACCTAATCCCTACCTAAACTCCAAAAGTATGTAAAATAATAGCCCTAAACTTATAATAAGAGCCATAAAGGCCCTTATTCTACATACTTTTAGGGTTCTGGTATACCGTAAACCTCTAAACCCTTAGCCTAGAATTCAGGATTTTCGGATGGCCTTGGCTCTGGCATTATTTAGGATTTAGGATTTAGGGTTTCGGGTTTAGGGGTTTAGGGTTTAAGGGTTTAGGTTTTAAGGGTTTAAGGGTTTGAGGTTTAAGGGGTTAGGGTTTAAGGTTGAGGATTTAGGGTTTAACCCGAAACACCAAAACCAAGTATATAAGCAGTTGTTCAAAACTGAGGCTTTCCGCTTAAAGACCGAGACCCAAAACTCCTGAAGGATCCAAAGCATGGAGCCCCAATAAAAGAAAACAATCCCATTTCTACATTCAAGGAGCTATCCTTTCTACCCTTAGGGTTCGTACCCCTGGGTTTTGGGCTGAAGCCATGGAATATGGCCCTTAATAAAGGTATTTGGGATCCAAAGTTTGAGGTTACACACTAAACCCTAAACCCCAGGGTACAAGCTTAAAATCTTTGATACATTGGGGAACCTAGGCGATTCTAAGGAGCTTTTCTTCCTAAACTAGGGTGTAGGGTTTTGGGCTTAAACCTCAAACCCTAAAGGCCCTAAAGGCTACAACCTCCTTTTTATAGTAGGGGTCTGGAGAATCCATGGCATGCCTCGAGCTCCAGAACTTTGACCTCCAAGTTTAGGGGCTTAAGGGTTTTGGGGTCTTGGGTTTAGGGCTTTTAGGGATTTAGGGGTTTAGTGCTTTAAGGGTTTCGGGCTCTAAGTGCCAAAGCCCCTCAGCCTAGAATGACATACTTCAACAACAAGGTTTAATCCCTACACCCTAAACCGCCCCCCAACCCCCAAAAGAAAGATCCGATCATAGACATGTGATAGTTGTAGAGTGTAGAAGTCCCAAATTTGGGGGATGGGGCATGTATTTAGGGTTTAGGGTTTGGGGCTTAGGGTTTAGGGCGTAGGGCTTAGGGTTTAGGGTGGGAAAATGCCAGTATGGGATACACCTGGAGTGCAACAGGATTCCCATAAAAGTGCTCCGATGCCTAGCTCAAAACTGCAGGGTGCCTTGACCTCAAGCCCCAAACCCTTCACCTAAACGGTAAATCCCAAACAACTGAATGGGGGGTCTTTCATAAAAGGGGTCCCCTGTACCTACCCCAAATACTAAACACTTATTTTGGGATTTGGGAGTCGCCACAAAAGGATCCGCCTGCTGATGCTACTTATTTTACAATAAAAAGGCGGCATCCAACTTAAGATTTCGAATGATGTTGTTCTGACCAAATAGCGGCAGGTTCTGTCGTTTGCAAAGGGGATTTGCCACTAAACTCCTAAACCTTGGACCCGAAACCCTAGCCTCTGCGTTCTGGGAGCATCAAGCCGACAAACTTTCACAAACCCCGTCAAGGCACGCACACAGAACTTCCAAAATCTCCGAAATTAACAGAAACCAATTGCCACGCTGAAGGCCCCATGTGGCCTCATACTATAAGGCAGGGCATACTAGCATGCTTCATGGATTTTAGAAATCTCTCTCTGAGAGCTACATTACCCAAGAGGGGTTCAGGGTTTGCTGGTGTATCGCAACAACACAAGATTGTGTGCATACCATTAACTCTAACCCTAATCTTGCACCCCTGAGTCTTAACCTTGAAACCAATGCTCAGGAATTAGGATTTTTTCCAGATCTGCCGCTGCTACGGTTCATCCGCCCACAGATGCATGCGATCTGCGGGAGCAAGGAGCTGACTTACAGCTACTACCTGGGGAGTTTCTGAACACGGGGGCCCTTAACAAACCCAAAAACCTTTTCAGAG
This sequence comes from Symbiodinium pilosum, assembly GCA_905231905.1. Taxonomy (NCBI): domain Eukaryota; class Dinophyceae; order Suessiales; family Symbiodiniaceae; genus Symbiodinium; species Symbiodinium pilosum. The sequence goes on along the minus strand of CAJNIZ010003550.1, from coordinate 20,055 downwards.
CCTACACAGGGAACATAAACTACTGTACCGTCTAGGTTTACGGCTTGGGGTATCTGGGTCGTACTTTAAAGGCATCCAAATTCTTCTTTATAAGCAAGTTCCCTTATACGACAATCGGGGAAATAACTAATTATCCCATAATGCCACCCAGATCCAAAGATGAACAAATACATATACATATATATATATACATATATAGATACCCATAGGCTCCTGACGTTGATCCAACCATTTGAGAAACTCCCACTTAAGTGGGATCCAAACAGCTACAAAATTGATCTCCTCCCCCAAGATTTGCATAGCACTGCCTTCGTGATTATGAGCATTCTTTGTAACATACGAGATATTAAACGGCAATATCTACATAATAGTATATAATGTATATATGTGATACAGCATATGATACAGGAAGATGTCCGGGGGAAGGAGATTACAACGGCCGCAGAATGAGTTTACAAACTCAACGTCCGGCCCCGATCAAGATTTTTGAAGAGCTGGTTGAAGTCATCTTCGATGCACCTGTGCTGAACTTGGAACCCTGGTATGGGATTGCACTTATACGGTCTCTTAGAATCAAAATAAGCCAAAAAACAAAAATGCAAGTACCCAAGAGGCACTTCTTGGAAAATTCGAGAGCGGCTTTGATGTTGGCTCTCAGAACCTTGTCTATCTCCTCAAAACTACCCATCTCTTGAAGCACCAAAGACCTGGGTGTAGGGGTTTGAGGTTGTAAGGCTTAAGATTTATCGGGTTTCAGGTTCAGGGGACAAGGTTAAGAGTTGAGGATTTAGGGGTCTAGGGGTTTAGGTGAAGAGTTTAGCGTTTAAGGTTTTAGGGTTTAGGCGTGCAAGGCAGCCCTAAGGGACCAAGTACCCATAATTCTACTTCCCCATAAATACTTCAATTACTCAAGATCTTGGGGGCTTGAACGCTGCGGATATTTGGCGATGCCCTAAAACTTGAGCCAACCTGGACCCCAAAAGTATGTAAAATAATAGCCCTAAACCCCTAAAAATAGCCCAAAAGGCAATTATTCTACATACCTTTGGGGTTTAGGAAATTCCACAAACCCTAAACCCTGAAGCATTGGCGAGGGGGGGCCATTCCTTTCAAATCAAAAACCCTGACCCCAGAAACCCGAACCCTAGACCCCAAACCCTATAAGCCACGCGGTTTAGGGTTTAGGGTTTAGGGCCCTAAACCCTGAACCATACACACTAAACCCTAAGCAATAAACCTTCACACGTCACAAACCCTGAAACATGCACCTGAAACTCAAACTCCTTAACCCCAAGCCCTTAACCATAAGCTCCAAAACTTGGAGCCACCTATTACCTGAAGTCTGCACTCAAAATTTCTGTGCCAACCCTACACCCCAAACACTCAGAAACGGCAAGCCATGCGGTTGAGGGCTTAGGGTTTAGGGTTTAGGCTAGGGTTCAAGGTTTGGGGTCTAGGCTTGGGCTACAAGAACTTCAGACAAGCTCACCTGATGGTCTCTTGGTCCTTGCCACATGTGGCCTGCGACAGATTGCGAGGCTTCATATGGGGGTTCCCAAAGTTAGGGGTACCTTTTTGGGGGTCCCTATAATGAGGATTATAATATGTTTGGGGTCTATATTGGGGTCCCCTAATTTTGGGAAACTACCCTATAGGGTTTAGGGCTTAACCCTATTGCATGCATGCTATTGTAGGGTGGTATTACCTATACACGAGTGCAAATACGTATCATACGGATGATATACGGGGTGGAGGCAGAGGAGGAGTATGTAGAGACGTATTGCGTTCATGGTTTAGGGTTGGGGGCTTATTGAGGCTTTGAGCCTGCCCCAAACACTAATATAACCTATAGTCTAAACTCCTAGTATCCCCCTTAATATTCCCTATAGTAGTCCCCTATATACTCCCCTATATAACCCTTTTAAGGAGTTTAGACTACAGCTCATATGGAATCCTGCCAAAGCCACAGGAACAATATTGTTTAGGCCTTGAGCCGGCCGTATGGGTTCAGGGGGCTCAACCCTAAACCCCAAACCCAAGCCCTAACCCCAATCCCTTAGCCCGAAACGCCTAGCCCTAAACCCTAAACCCTTAGCCCATAGTTTCCATGTTCCCATATTTCATTATGAGGGCGTAGGGTGGAAGGCCTAGGCTTCTCCAAATCATCTGCTCAACGGGAGCCAGGTTTAGGGTTTGGGGTTAAGGGTTAAGGGTCAGAGGTGGTTTAGGGTTTGGGGGTTTAGGGTTTAGGGGTTTAGGGTTTGGCCTCGAGTTTGGGGTATAGGTGTAAGGCTCAGGGTTTAGGATTTAGGGCTTCAAGGGTCCCACTAAGGGATGATACAGATTCGATTTTCTGAGCTCGAAACCCTAAGCCCCGGAATCTGATAAATATTCCGGATGCCACCAGAATGGATACCCAGACCCCCAAAGGGATCTAAAAATTAGTTCCCCTAGAACCATATGGGAAATTTTTATAAGGACTATATAATGGGTTATAAATTGTCTATACAGGGGATCTAATTTTTAGATCCTCCCAGGGGTCCGGGTACCTAGGTTCTCCGGTAGTTTATTGTATAACGTTTCGGGTATAGGTTTAGGGTACAGGGTCTAGGGTTCACCAGTAATCTCTTGGTAAGGAGACCCCAAAATACAAACGGAAAAAGCGTACTACTGGGGTACCACGATTCCCTCTCCTTGGACCTTTTAAGAACAGGGGAACGAACACTATTACCAGCGCCCGATTTACCAATACTATGGTCCTAGATTCCCTGTATAGCTCTCGTATAGGGTACCTCAAACATATAATCCCCCTTAGTACATAGAATATGGCTTTGGGTATACTATAATAAGATCCCCATATGCTCTATAGTTTATCTACTGAAGGGGGACTATACCTCAAGATCTCATTAGTAATGATCCAGGCCCTTGTCTTACACTCTGAGCTCTCCATCGAAAATCCTTCATGGCCTAATCTGGAAGATGTCTAGGGATGATGCGGACGAACACAACACCATAAGCCCTGCGCCTGAAACAGTAGATCGTAAACCCTAAAACTTAGGCCTCAACACCCCCAATCTGTATTACCTAACCTGGCACGGCCGCCTGTGCATTGGCCAATGATAGGCTGGCTAAGCGCTTTCCGATGTTGATCGCCACCTGAGCTGTCTAGGGTGTAAGGGATGTCTGTATACATATGGCTGGTTGTCAAAATTATGGTCCCTTTTGGATCCCTACTATAATACGGCACCTAATATTTAGGGTACCCAAAAGGAGATCATACTTTTGACAACCACCCATATGCAATATCTGCACATAGGCATGTACGATTCAGGGCCTGGGCCTTAGATTTGTGGGGTCCAGGGTGCTTGCTGTGATATTTAGCGTTCAAGCTTTAGTGCTCATTAGGGTTGAGGGTTCACGGGCGTCAGGACGCGTGACAAGTTTCTCAGGCTCCAGAATGAAGATGTATGCTGCGCATGCTGGAAAACCCAAAACCCTGCGGCTGAGCCAGTTTGACGTCCCGTGGCACCCAGCGACCCCGCGTATACAGCAAAGCCCACTCACGCAAGCAAATTTGTGCAAAGCACGTGGGGGGATGTAGAAACTCTTTACAGTTCCTGTAACCCTAAGCCCTGAACCCTAAACCCCATAAAGGGAAAACATAGGGGGATATTGTCTTCCATAATGGGCATTTTGAGACCAGGAAATTTAGATCAGTTACCAGATTGGTATCATACAGTTTTGGGGAGTAGAGAGGGGTCCCGTGGGTCCGTGTGAAGAGGCAAAATTGAATATGATGGCTTAGAGATGAGCCCATGACCATTGTCAAGCAAGGATTGGATCTGCAAGATTTGGTGTCGGAGTACATTTAGCTTAGGAACTGCGCTGATCAAAACCTTGGCAGAGATGTTTCCACAAACCGGGCCGTTGAATTCTAGGATTCCGATGGGAAGCATCCCGAAACGGGACCATCATGACCATGATGTTATTCAGTGTTGTGTTCCCTTTGCAGTATGCCAGAATACTAGAAAGGTTTTTAAATATGAGCGCTAGAAACTTTCAAGGCTTACGGCTTCGAGTTACTTCAATCAGGGTCATTAGGCTACCTCTCCAAACCGCTACTCGGAAATGCTGGATATGCCCCAAACCCTTCCAGAGCACAGTAGTCTCTTCACAGCTCAAACCTATCGACTCTTAGGCATGCGAAAGATAAAGTAGAAATCTCTGACTCGTTCCCTATCTGATGCGTAGACTCTACTATGGGGTTTAGGGTTTTGGGCTTTGGTAATACTATAACCCCCAAATACTAGTCGAATTATTCAGGAGGCCGGGCTTTGCCCTTGCCCTGGCGAGCCTCTGTGGTGGCCTGCCCAAAGTTCACAACGCCAGTGTTCGTGCAAAACCTCAGGTCAAGTATGCCGTCCTGTTTTGGGTTGAGGGTTTAGCGACGGTAGTGATGCTGAGAGTTAAACCTCAAGCCGCCCCTAAGCCCTTAGCCCTGAGCCCTTAAACTCTGTCGTAAATGGACAATCCTAAGCTTTTGGCCCCCCTGGTATAATCAGTAGGAAATGCAACAGTTGAAGACCTACGAGCCGGCCATAAACACCTTGGGATAGGGTGAAGGGTTTGGAGCTAAGCATTTTCATTGGCGCTTCGTTCAGGGTTTAGGTTTTAGGGCTTAGAAGTTCTGAAAAGGTCCACAAGATATCATTTGAATTCTCTTTTGGGATCGCCATCACCCACCCCTGGAAAGTCCACTCATCTATGTAATGCTTCTTGACAAATCTACTTGCAAGAAAACTGAAAAGGCAAGTTGTGCTCACAATGCCAAGCATAAAGCTGCAAGAACTGATCCCCCTCCAATATTAAACCCACCCACCCCTTGATTTTGAACAGTCCCAATATACTATAGATAACCACAACGGGAACGTCAAATATGCAGGGGGCTAAGGGGGGCGTGATTAGGGGGAGAGGAGTATCGTAGATGCATTTCGGGACATCACAATCCGGATGCCGCGAGTAGTACGTTGTTGAAGAAGCGACAGCCCGATGCTGAACGCTAAATGTTGGGATCCATCGATTAATCCCTGCATTCACAATCTTTTTCACAGCCTGCAATTCACCAACCCACTCCTACCTAGTACCAAGGAATTCTCAAAAAAACATTATCACAAGGTCCTACACAATTACCGGTATCAATGTCAGGTCTGTTCGAAGTACGCTGTGCCATGAACATATGTGGGATCCAATAGTCCTGCATGACCCCGAAGACCTTATACCTTGGGAATTATAATAGGGTCAGCTTTAGTACCAGCATTACTTGTCCTGACAAAAACCTCCATCTAATCCCCATGTCCCGGAACCTTAAACCCTAAAAACCCTAAACAACAAAGACTAAAAACCCTGAACACTAAACACCTTAAACCTTAAAACCCAACCCTAAACCCCCCAAACACTGAACACCCTAGAAACCCTAAACACCCTCAAAGCTCCCCAAGCCAGTTCAAAGGCTTTACAGGCTTCTCAGATGCCCTTAGCGTCCCCAACCTCCCCACATCCCTTACAGGCTTAGGGTTTTGGGGGTATAGGATTTAGGGGCTTTTGGTGTATGGGTTTAGGGTTTAAGGGTTTAGGGTTTTTAGGGTTCAGGATGTAGGGCAGGTTTAGAGTTGCTGCTGACTTAAGTTAGCAAAAAAAAGTTGTATATAGTACGTAATAGGCTTTCCTTAATATAGTAGTTTAATGTAAATCCTTTAGTAGCAATGCAGTTGCTGGAGGATTCAGGTGTGAGATGTAATGTTACAGGGTTCAGGGGCCAGGATTGAGGGTCTATGGACAAGGCCTCCCATGGCCGCCAGGGCATACCGCAGCCACCAAGTCTCCAAATCAGGCTGCTCGTTGTTAGCATGCTTCCTCTGTTAAAGCTGTACCCCAGACAGGCGGCCCCAAGAATATAGTAGGAATATACGAGGAATGTATGGACGCTGGTAGGTATATCTTCCTATGATAATCTTTGGGTTCCTGGTTTTGGGATTCCCATTGAGGTCCTCGCATCTGTGTTGAAAATGACCCCAACTCAACCTCGAATTGAAAAAAACAAAGGCAGCACCTAGGATTTAGGGCTTGGGGTGCTATGGGACCTTACAACCTTGATGATCTACTCCCGTGTGGTTCCTAATATCGCCCTAATTATATCCCTCTCTAAACTCCAGAGCCTTGATATAGCATACTCCAGGGGTCCACGTAGGATTTTAGGGCCCGAATACCACTAATATTCTATGATTATGGGTATTTCAGCCTTAAAGCCCTATAGCCTATTCTTTGGGTCCTTGGACCCTTAGGGATAAAAAGCACCCCCGGACGACCAAGGCCGAGAAAAGAAATGGTAATGTAGACCCACGATTAATAACCCCCCTTAGGGTTACATTGGATTCATATTGGGATAATGGAAAAGGAAATGGAAACTACTATTTAGGGTTTAGGGTTTAGGGTTGTAGACCCAGGATTAATGAACCCCCCTTTTTTTAAGGGCCTTGATGTTAGGATCTCTATGATATTGCCTACTAAGGGAGCTTATGAATCAGGGGTCTACATTCATGCTTAGGTTTAGGGCTTGGGTTTTAGGGTTTAAGGTCTAGGGTTTTGAGTATATGGGTTTGGGTATATGGGAGGCCCCAATAATTAGGGGCACCGTTCGGGCCCCTAGGATTAAGACATTTTGGGGGCTACATTCGGCCCCCCCCCCCCCCGTCTTGAAAACTGCCAAGAACCGAAAGAACAGATGACGGTTCAGTGTTGAGTGGGCCCCTTTGTTCAAAACCGCCCAAGCCCCAAAGCCATGAACCCTAAGCCTCCGAAGCCGCAACTTCAAAACCCTGACCCCCGAGGCCTTGAAGCCCTTAAAGCCCAAGCCCACAATCCATAAATCCAAAAGCCGAGAAACTGCAGTCCCTTGAAATCCGTGCGCTGCTTCTTCAGGTTCATGGTTTGTAGCAACTCCTCATGTGCCGCATTGGGCCACAAGGACATACGATTCTAGGAGTGGAAATGGGACTTCTGGGATTTAAGGTTTAGGGTTTCTGGTTTAGGGTTTGCGATTTAAGGTTGTAGGGCGGTACCATTGAAGCCCGTGCGCCTGTCTCTGGCTAATAGAAAACCAAAAACCATTACCCTACATCCATACACCCTTACCAACCCACGGTAGGGTTTGGGGTTCAGCCTTTCACGCAAGCTTTACAAGATATTGGAGAAGTCCGAGGTCTCAGAAAGGGTTCCCGAACCCCCAAGCCCTAAACCCTAAGCCCTAAGCCCTAAACCCGTTAAGGCTTTAGGATTCGCGGCCTTCTTCCTCCAGAAACCTTGGCCTGTTTCAAAGCGATGACTTAATTCATTAACCGGTGCTTATTTATGTCCTCAGAGGGGTTTTCAATTGGTTACTACCACCACGAGTATCTCTTGCCGTACGTGTGTAAGTGCTGTTGTAAGGGGGAAATGACCTGGGAACAGCCCTTCAGTACCCCAATGCAATACCCCTCTTCTTGATTTAAATTCTACACCCTAAACCTTTCTGCAGAGTCCATTGTTGCCTGTCCCACCCTAAACCCTAAACCCTAAGCCAGGGCACAAAAAGGCACCAAGACCTGGTCAAGGGAAGGGCCTGCTCGTCCAAAATCATGCAGGTTCCCTCAACCTAGGCTGGAGGTTCAGGAGGGTTTAGGGGGTTTAGGGTTTAGGGGGTTTGGGGTTTTGGCTTTCGGGGTTTAGGATTTAGGGTTTAGGCTTTAAGGCTCAAGGTTTGGGGTTTGGGGTGTGAGGTTTAGGAACAACCGTAGGCATTCCAGAAGTTTGGGGATATGGGGTTTAGGGTTTAAGGTTTAGGGTGTGAGGTTTAGGAACTTGGGGTTCAGGGCTCAGGGTTTGGGGTTTTGGGTCTGGGGTTTAGCGTTTAGGGCAAGTTCCCTCAACCCGGCATTTACGGTCCAGGGTATTGCAGGTTCCCTCAAGCTTGGCTTTGGCGGGTTGACCTGGAAAGCCTAGTTGACCAAAAAAAGCTACATTAACTCAAAGCATTAGGAACCTAGGAGTTTAACCTGGGAGTTTTAGGGCTTATAGGCGGGGCAAAGTAGACTGCTTGCCATCATGGGCTACTGGCTCTCCAGGTAGCGCTTAGGTTTCGGTTTGGGGCGTAGGGGAATAAGCCCTGAACCCTGAGCCCTATAAAGACTAAGCCCTCAACCCAAAACCCTCAACCTTAAACCCTAAACCCTAAACCCTAAACCCTAAACCTTAAACCCTAAACCCTAAACCTTAAACCCTAAACCCTAAACCTTAAACCCTAAAGACTAAACCCTATGAACCCTAAACGCTGAAGACTGCTAAAGGGATCCGTGCTCTCATTTCGCAGCCTAGTATGAGGCCTTTGTCCTGTTTTAGCCGCAGGGACTCTAAATCCGAAACGGTATAGGGTTTAGGGATTAGAGTTTATAGTCCCCCTTTAGTAGAGAGAATATGGGGTATATATTGGGGATCTCATTCTAATATACCCAAGCCATATTCTATCTACTTAAGGGGGCCTATAGGGCCTTACGGTTTAAACTTCAACCAGGTTCTCTCAAGCTCTGGGCGTTGAAATAGTAGGGCCAAGTAGGGCAAGCCCGGAATACCCCATGTGCACCTGGGGTTTAGGGTTTAGGGTTCAGGGTTTACCCCTAAACCCTAAACCCTAAACCCTGGCCCTAAACCACATGTAGAAAAGGAGCTTTGAGCTTAGCATCTTGGTTGCCCCAGATTGCGCTTTTTAATCTGAAGCTTGTGGTTTGGCAGGCTTCCTCAAACTTGGAGGGGGGTAAGCCTAAACCCTAAAGCCAAAAGCTTAAACCAGGAAGATGAAAGCCTAAAGCCGGCAACCTAAATCCTAAACCCCGGCTGGTTTGGGATTTTAAGCCTGGAGTTCGGTGCTTCGAAATTTTACAGTTCAGGGCTTAGGGTCTAGGGCTTAGGGTTTAGGATTTACGGCTTAGGGCAGGGGTAAGGGATTAGGATTTAGAGTTTGGAGGGGGGGAGGGGTGGGGGCTATGGAGTCAGCTTAGTGGGCTCGTAGCTTCCCCAAAGCTCTAACTGCCTGCACCCTAAACCCTTATTAAGGTAGTCTAGGGATTAGGGTTAGGCAATCCTATGAAATCTAAACCCCTAACCATCCAGCAAGCCCAACATCCCCTATTTAGGGAATATACCTTAAATCCCACAGTATCCGCCGACCCCTGGCTCGTGAAGTCTTTGGCCCCCCAGTGCATGCCCCCAGCGGTTCAGTTCATCTC
>CAJNIZ010003549.1:3801-14510 GCA_905231905.1 Symbiodinium pilosum | reverse complement strand
GATCCACAGTTGTCTGGGTTGCTGTTAAGGAACTTAAATTAAGTTACTATATTGGAGAAACCCTATTATTTACTATATATACCCATTATGGTAACTTAATTTAAGTTCCTTAACAGCAACCCAGTTGTAGTCGTGTTCGAGGATGCTTTTTATGGAATGCAACAGTCCAAGGCGTTCAAGATTGAGGACTGAGGAGTTTGTACTCAGGATAGGGTCATAAGAGAATTGTCAGCCAAAGCTTCATATCCAAGCATGACCAGTCAGAAGTTGAGATGGCCCTCAAGCCTAAACCCTTAAACCCTAAACCCTAATTGCACCCAAGTCTAGGATGTAGGTTCAGAGCTGATCCCTAGGGTTTAGTGGCACGATTCCTTGCACCACTCAGGGTACAAGATGTTATGTGCTTCTGGCTGTCTAAGTCTAGGGTTTCATCGGGCCCAAGAGAGACTTCTCTAGAGATTTTGGCTAGGATTCATTTGCCAGGCATTCAAGACAACGAAACCTAACGTGGGAGATTGGAATAGAACCTGTAATGCACAAGCTGAAATAATTACCGAGACGTTTGCCCCGTAACCCTCAAGTGTTTCATGCTTCCAGCGAATTCTTAGGCCCCTACACGAAGCTGCGGCCGAAGCCACATGACGTTTTTTGTTCGGAAATCATGTGCTTGAAGTTGGCCCCAAGCCCCAAACTCAAACTTGAACCGTAGAGGTGGGAGTGGCCTAGAGGCTCAGTTTTGGGAATTTCCAAAATACAATTTGCTGAGCTGAACCCCAAACTATAACCCATACATAACCTTAATTATATAGCCCCAATATAACCCTTATATAACCCTTCCTCTCCTCTCTGCTCGCTAATCACCTCGCCCCCTGATAATCATCCCCCCCCCCCCTGCCCCACCCCCTAATGATAAACACTCCAGCTAATGTAATGTGATGGTCTATCTTGGGGTATTCTTAGGGTGGTGGGGGGTTGAAAAGGGAAGGGCAGAAAGATCTCAAGGACGGACTATCGCCATCGCATAGATCATGTGATATGACATGCAGGCTTTCGGTCTCTTGGATGTGCGCACACACTTTCGCCAACCAAGAAAGAGGAAGGGTTATATATTGGTTATATTGGGGCTATATAAGGTTATATAGGGGTTATAGTTTGGGGGTTCAGGGGTTAAGGGGGGTTATATGGGGAAGGATCATAAGTCAATTCGAGTGCGCTTTCGTCTTCAATCCGTCAACCGTGCAAGGCGTCTGACCTGATATGCTAAATCAAAGACACATCTTAGCCTGCCTTCCCTTGGCACCCAAGCTCATGGCACCTTCACGTCTTCACGTCTGAGGGTTTTAGAGGTCTAGGCTTTACGGGTGAGGGGAAATAATTCATAGCCCACCTGAAACAAGGACCCCATAATTATCCTATGATTCTAATCTAATGAGGTTCTGCCTTTGGGGCATGAGGTAACCAAAGCCCTCTTAAAAGGTCAAGCTTCTCTGACGCAGATCAGCACAAAGCGTTGTCGAGACCCAAACCAAGAGTGAAATCCCGTTGGACCGGAAAAAAGAAGTCGGGGAAGTAAGAAGGGCAAAGGGGGATTCGTGTTTGTTTTTCGGGGAGTACAGGATTTGTGCAGGTGAAATCAAAGGGTTGTCAAAACCCTGGGGTCCTCAAACATCTCCATTCTATTCGTTGGGTATATGCTGAATTTAATTGAAGTCTCTATGGAATACTGGGTTGTTGTTAAGTAAGGAACTTAAAGTAAGTAACTATAATAGGAGACCCTTCTAATTCCCCCCCCCCCACATACCTATAATGCGATAACCTCATTTAAGTTTTTTAACAGCAACCCAGAATAGCCCCTGTCTCAGGAGACCGTCCAGGTACGCAAGCCCTCAACCATAAAAAATGCGGACCCCCAAGCCCTACTCTTCAAACTAAAGCGTTGTAAGCCCTACTGATGTAGTCCCCCTTAAGTAGATAGAATATGGCTTTGGGCAATCATAATAAGAGCCCCATATACCCCCTATTCTATCTACTTCAGGGGGACTATAGGTGATGAATGATGAAACCTTGTTAAGCAGGGTGTTGAGCTTGAGTTCCTGGACCTTTGTTAAGCCCTTCCGCTACGTGGAGGGTCAGGGGGACTTGGTAAGTAGGTTCATAACCCCCTAAAACCCATATAGTAAGCCTACTTATCGCCCTTATTAACCGACTTTCTAAGTCTCCGGTTTAGGGTTTAGGGTTTAGGGTCCAAGTACAATGCTGCTGATTAAGGCAAGCTGCTGGCGCAGGGCGCCAATCCCATCATGCGAGATTCTCGCGGCAGTACCCCACTGTACCCCGGCGTGGCCCAAAGCTGGAGGGGGTTTCGTAAAATTAGGGGTACCAGTTTGGGAGTCCCAACAATGAGGATTGTAGTAATTTGGAATCTATATTGGGAAGCGCCCCTAATTCTGGAAGCTAGCAGGTAGCCCCTTCTAGCAGGACAGTGGCTTGTGGAGGCCCTTTAGAGATTCCACTGTAGTTTGGGGGAGAGTATGTGTGTAGGCATTGTACGATACGTTATGTGTTTAGGCATTGTACGATACGTTGAAGAGCGGAGAGTGTGGGATGCCCAGCGTCTACCGGTTAAGGGTTTAGGGCTGGAGCCTGGAATCTTCGAAAGAGGGGGTTTAGGGTCTAGGGCCCCTTTCTTCTCTGAGGCAACGACAGGAACAGGGGGAAGTTTACGTGTAGTGACCTTTTATGGGCGTTGTTCCAAAAACTTTGCTTTGTTTTTGGAAGCCGAATTCGCAGCACAGGGTTCTGGGATCAATTTCTTGGCGCGCGAAAGACGCGCGAAAGCGCGGCGAAAGGTCGGCGAACGATCTTGAGATGTACTTGACAATGGCACGGCCGATCATGAAGGATGAAACGAAAACCAGGTTGCGAAAATCCAAATTTCAGTTGGCGCGTGAAAGACTGCGAAAGCTCCGCGAAAGGCGCGGCGATTAATGGGTTTTCGGGAAAAGGAATTTAGAACAGCCCCCATTTTCTGTACTCCTTGCATAAGCTCCCCCCATTGGAAAGCCCCGGGGGGTAGTTGGTCTGAACTTGAGCAGGCGTCAACAGGCATATTGACGGAAAGGGATGAAAAGAATTCAACGCGCTGTGCAATGGCACATTCTGAGACAGAAGTGGGTATGCCTAAAGTTTTGGTTCCGCTATCTATGCCCCCAGAATAGAGACCTAGGCTTTTCCCCACGTGCCCAAGTGGAGCCATTTGGCTGCAATGTCGTCGCTTCTTACATTGACCAGCTCCATTCCAAAAGCTCAAACCCGAGACCACCCCTCCTCCATCCCCACCCCTAAACCCTGAACCTTGAACCCCACACCCTAACCCAAAAACTAAACTCCAAGATATCCAAAGCCCTAAATCCAAAAACAATCAAAATCAAAATCTCCAAGCCTAGGCACTTGGCGGCCTTAGAGGGCCATGCGGACGTGACGCGGCTTCTCCTGGCCCATGGTGGAGATCCCAACATGCGGGACACGATTCCGGGTTCAGGGTTTAGAGCTTAGGGTCAGCGACTACTGGTGCTTACGGGGGAGTGGGGGAGGGACCGGGTACTTCAATGGCGGGTATACAAGGGATTTATAGGTTGGGATCAAAGCCGTAGACCTAGTGACTTTGGGTTCACAGTTGAGGCTTCAGGATCTGTACGGCTCGCCTGCTGAGCCCGAAAATCTAAGTCGCTGGAACCCAAACCCGCTTTCTGAACCCTAGAACCCAAACATTAGCCAGTAGTCCGTAAGCTCAAGGCAAAAGAAGTGCATAAGCGTAGGCAATTTGGTGCAAAACCGCTGGCATGGATGCAATGGTAAGGATCTTGCGTTTGCTGACCTGCCCTCGTGAGAGTACATAATAACAGTTAGAGCAAGAAAAGTAGTAAGAATCATCATAGAAATAGTAACAATAGAATAAAAATAGTATTCGTAAGAAAATGCTAGTAGTAATGATAATGATTTTTACTTGTAAGCGTATTCTTGTTGAGTTGCGTGCCCAGGTAGTTTCGGTCACGTGTTGCGTCCATTGGTTGGCAAGTCATAGTCCCTGTATCTTCAAAGCCACATAAGCTAGGTGCAACTCATAGCGTTAACCGGAGCTTGCTTCTTATTTGTCTGCCCTATATCCTCGGTTGTAGTCACCGAACCCCAATCCCTGAACTTACCCAGAACTCTGAACTCAAAGCATCTGAAGGACTATGCGGGCTTCAACGCGGCCTGGTGGGCAAAGGCGCGCGCCCAGAGAGGGGACTCATATCATGGTGAGGGGTTTAGGGTATATACAGGATGTAGTGGTGCAGGGCCCATGGCTCTATAGGTGTTTTGTCGGTTGTATGAAAAAGTTCGAGTTGTCCCTCAGCCCTAAACCCTACACGGCTTCGGGTGTGGGGTTTAGGGCAAAGTTTAGGGGCCTCCTAAGCCCTTTGCACTGTATAGCCTGAATGCACCCTGAATCCTGCTCCCTTCGAGGCCAAGACGCCTATGTGTTTAGGGCTTGGGATTTCAGAGTTAAGGTTTAGGAAATGATCGGTTTGGGGTCTTCGCTGCCTTGCAGGCTGCAATGTCATGCTCGGGCCCATGATATGAACGACAGCTACAAAAATGGGATCCTTGGGATGTACAGGGCTCTAGGGGCATCATAGCGGATCCTTATGAGGAATTACATAGGGCTCGCTGGCAAAAGTCCCACGGGATTTTCCGAGATGCTCCCTACCTAATCCCTGAGCCTTAACTCCACCACAATTCCCTGATGTTGATTGCAATCCGCTTTTTGTCACCAGTCCTTTAAATGGTCTTGAACGGACCTGGACCATCCCTTCACTATCCCCATCTACCCCAGGTCTTCCCCCCAATTGTGACAAGAGCCTGGTTTACAAAACTCCCATACACGTGAAACGTAAATCCTGCACCGCTTTGCCAACCCCCCAAAAGCTCCCAGCTATGGATGTTGTTGTTCGCCCCTCTCTGATGCGAAACACCCCCCAAACCACACCCTGTAATCTAATTCCCTATACTATATGCAAACCTGCAAATTGGGGACATATTCTATTTCGGAGGGTGGGGGGATATTCACGATGGATTTATTGAAAACCAGGCTGACGGGATGCATGAGGTGGTGCAGGATTTCTTTATCCAGTAGTCACCTGAGCCCTAAACATGAGAAAAAGATTCTAAAGTCATGTAGGAAGCTTGTCCCCTAAACCCCTAGGTTAGGGTAAGTGTGAGGCTCTAGGGTTGAAGAAGCCACAGGAGTTTAAGCATCAAGATGTCCTTGACGTCTACCTGGCTGAGCAGGTGGCTCCTTTGAATCTCGGATCTTTACTGAACTCTTCACAATATTCAGCACCGGTAGACTTCGGCATTACCAAATCCCATGCACCCAAAGCGCTCTGGCTTTTTTTTGACTGCACTCATTTCAGGATCCCACGCTGGTACCCAGAAAGCGCAATTGAGGAACAGTCTCGCATTTGCATAACGGATCGTGGTATCTTTCGAAGTTTTTTTGGGGTTCACCCGAAACCCCACACCCGAAGCCAACTGGCTACTTTAACCCGAAATTGTACGAAATCCGGAGCGAGCAGGGCATAATTGTGGGCTACTGGCTGCCATTTACTGTGCGAGCCCAGCATCAAGGGGATGCCTCATGCTCTAAGGGCACAACTCATGTCGTGTTCGGTGTCCGCTGCATGCCCAAAAAGCGTTGCAACTCACGTTTCGAGGGTTTACTTGGAGGGTCAAGGGGACTTCGTAACTAGGTTAATAATCCCTTTTTCCAAAGAAAAGGCCAAGGTGCCCCCATTGTTAACCTAATTCGTACTTCAGAAGTGTAACTACCTAATCAAGAAGGACTGTAATGACACAGCTTTGCCCCTTCGCAACTTCCCTCGTTAATGATGTCATGGGCTTCTAAGACCTCACAAGAGATGAGGTGGAACGATTAGGGCTAGGGCTTCTGAATTAAGTGAGCTATAGCCTAGACTCCTTAATGGGGGATTATATGGGGCGTAATATAGGGAACTACTATAGGTGATATTAAGGGGGATACTAGGAGTTTAGACTATGGCCCAAGTCATCCTAGGTGTTGTTGGCTTAATGTTGCGTATTGGGGGGGGTCATCCGCTCCTGGTACCCGAAAGCCTGAATAACGCCCCCCCAGCCCCAAACCCTGAACCCGAACAACCACCTGAACCCAAAAGCCCTTACGACCTTGAATCGTCCATCCATACCTTGAAGCTCTATATGCCACTTATTATATTGGGGTATTGGGGTTATATTAGGGTTTCGTAGGGTTATCTTGGGATAATGGAGACGAAAATGGAAACTTTCGGGACTGTAGGACTTATATAGCACCCGGCACTTCGCCAAAAGCGATCCTCCCCCCGCAAAATGACATGAAACCTCATGACGTTGCCCACCTAAGAGAGTAGTCTCGACATTTATCCTTCTTTTAGTTTCATTTCCGTGTTAATTTGAGGGAGGGTGAAACCTTCCGCTGAGGAAGTTGACTGCCCGCGAACGGCTCGACTTCCAGGGAGTGAAATTCCGATACGGTAGCAAAAAGACGCTGGGCGTCCACTACATGGCAACTAAGGGTTTGCAGCTCAAGTGCTCAGATTTTGCCATTATCAGGTGGGTACATCTTGCGTATGGTTATAGTCCCCCTTCAGTAGATAGAATATTTGGGTTATATTGGGATAATGGAAATGACTGATCTTGTCTGAAGAGATGGAGGTACGCTACAGTGGTGGTAGGTGAAGCCTCGAGGTGCTTGGCAAGGTACACGGGGTTTAGGGTTTAGGGTTTAGGGGTGTAGGGTTTGGGGGTTAGGGATTTAGGGTTAAGGGTTTAGGGTTCAGAGTTTAGGGTTTAGGGATTCAGCATTTACGGCGTAGGTGGTCCAAGGGAGGATGCTGCGTCAAAATCCAGGTGAACCTGCGTGGGAGCATGGCAATTGAATCAGGGTTAGAGGCTTTAGGTTTCAGCGGGGACTATAGTGTTTAAGGGAAAGGCTCAGCGGGACTTCGAAAGTATATTGCTGGCCTCAGTTTTCATCCCCATCACCCGTCAAGAAGCTACTTACTGACCCTCTAAGTACATTCAGGGCTTGCTGCGGCTAGTAGGTCATTTTCCCTGCTTCCCCACACATTTAGGCTTCGAAGTCTTCAAGGTAGGACTTTGCTGACAAAATCCTGCATGACACCAAATTATCAATAATCTAGCCCTGGGGCTCCCAGTTACCTAAATGATAGGTTACTGGGCTATGTAACTATAGGACACCCGAAACCCCTGGACTCGTTTAGGGTTTAGGGTCAGACCCTAAACAGAGCTGCCGCTTACAAGAGGCTAACAACCTGAAAGCTGTTTTCCCGACGGCTCCTGTCCTTCACACCCTATCCTCCTACAATTCCGTACCAGACCTGAAGCTCAAACCTTTCAGCGTCTGACCTACGCCCTGGATCATAGAAACTGCTTACTGGTGGTTAGTAGGGAATGAGGGAATATAATCCCTATCTAATCCCTGCAAATAGTTGTCCTTATTCCCTAATTGCTTACCCCCCAGTAAGTAGCCTGCACCCTGAACCAAAACCCTACACCCCAAACCCTAAACCCTAAACCCCAAAGAAACTAAGGAAGAAGAAGGATGGTGAACGTGGAAAGTCTCGGGACAAGACGCCCAGCGGAAAGAGGAAGTGAGCAATCAGTTGAGCTTTAGTCTCAACTCCTTAAAGGAAGTTATATAGGAGACTATGTAGGGGAGTATTATAGGGGTAGGGGGATACTATTAGACAATGGTTCAGTTGGGTTTCTTGCTTCGGTTTTAGGAGCCAGGAGTTAGGATTCTTGGCTGAGGCCTAACGTGGACCCTCCAACGTAATTCCTTTTGGGATTTGGTACGGCTTTTCGGTTAGCATCCTTATCAAACCATCCAAAAAACTTACTACATTGGAGGGCCCAAGCCTAAACCCTAAACCCTAAGAAGGTCCTGAACCCTGGAGGCATACCAAGCAACTTTAAAGTTGACACAAATCGCCGGGGTACGGAGCCAGAACAACTTCAAGAGCGAATGTATAGCCGCAAAAGAGCCTTCAGAAGCTGCTGAAAACAGTTTTTGGCGGTTCCTTATTTCAGGGAGGGTAGGTATGGCAAACGAACAGTGGGTAACGCTAAACCGATGTATACTAGTTGTATACTGATGTACGGTACGTAGTCATCGGGCTACCTTTCCGGGCCTTCTAGGAGAGTTCATATATGCCCGATGACCTTGATAAACTGACGGCACAAAAACCTGGGTTATTTTCTAATACATGCTTCTATGATACTAAATCCAATTGAGGGACGTGCAATTATGGTTGTTCATCTTTTAAGCCTCGCAATAGGAAATTAGATATGAACCCAAAAGTATCGTGAACAACCACAAACAGTCCCAAGGATATATACTCATCACTTCATACTAGTAATAAACACCCGCCCACCACAGATGTTAAATATGGCTCCGAAAATATGAGCCTTCCTATCAGGAACATTCAATATTGGGGGTGTGGAGGGGGTAACTGTTACTCTAAACTGCGGTTTCCGGATTTAGGGGTCCTACATCCGTATGCTGCTAGGAGTACGGTGTTTTAGGCGAATATATAAGGTTGAGCCCTATTGTTGGAAACTACTACATTACTGTCGGTGCAGGAAGTCTTGCACCATTTAGAATCCCAAATATGATGTACATCCATAGAAAAAAAGCATTGGATTGTATGTGGCTGCTCGCATCGCGCTCTCTTTCCTGCATTGACTCAGACCCACCGACCGCGCCGCATAAGCCCCAAAACTGGGTTGCTGTTCAGGACCTTTTTGAAATAGTTACAACAAGGAAACCCCAATACTTTTTATGTCCCCACATTATGGTCGCTAAACTTACATTCCCTAACAGCAACACAGAAAAATGAACAATGCACGGTGAATTCTGTTGCCTCAAGTTGGCAACATCAGCAGTCCAAGTGTACCTGGACCTTCCAGCGTTGTTCCTTGTTTTACCTTTGTTGACATAGCAAGGACTAGGCAGTGCCCGAATTACAGGTGAATTTGCAAGGACCTGCACGAGCGCTCTTTTCGCTATCCCAAACCCAAACCCTGAACATTAGACCCACCGTCAGGAAGGGGGCGGTATTCATCTCAGTCTCTGCACTAGCAGCTCCCAAATTGCTGCTACATCTTCTCGTGGGACCATCTTATATTAGATTTTAGGGTTTAGGGCTATAGTGGCTTGCCATTTTATCCTACTTCCTTCTTGGGGGTGTCCCAGCTTCTTCAAACAAAGATCCAAATCACAAAACATGAGAACTCCCCAGGCTGTAGGCCCAAATCACCACAACCAAACCACCAACGTGGAGAAGAGTGTGTAGGCTTGCAGCTCACGCGAACAAGTAGAAAGGAACCCTGCCACAAATTGGTCAAGTACGCCCCTCCACCACTTCTTGAACGCGATTCAGGGCTTAGGTTTTAGCTTCGGATGTACCGTTCAGGGTCTAGGGTTCAGAGTTTGTGGGGAGGTTGAGCCAGAAGGCCCCTTTTTTACATGACTTGGTGATTCAGAGAATGACACGATCCAGGCTTGAGAGCTCAACCCTAGGCCCAAAACCCTAATTGGCTTCGAGTCACCGTCTGGGGCTTTGAGGGGTTCGGGACGTCAGCTTACTCTACTTGGAGGGTGAGGGAGACTTAGCAAGCAGGTTAGTAATGGGGCGAAGTGGGGGTAGCATATGGTTTACAGCAGTTTATTAATCTACTTACTAAGTCCCTCCAAGTAGTCCGAAACCCCAAACCCTAAACCCCAAACCCTAGACCCTAAAACCTAAACCCCAAACCCTAAACTCTAAAACCAAAACCCTAAATCACAAACCCTAAACCCATTATTCCAGAATTCCCGACGTTTAGGGTACCTAGGCCCCGCTCGGAGGACCAGGCCATATCTAGCAGAGGAGGACTTTTTGTCTGGGTTGCTGTTAAGAAACTTAAAATATGTTACCACGATTTAAGGTTTAGGGTTTAGGGCATGATTGAGGGGTACCTTTTTGGATGTCCCAATAATAGGACATTGAGTATATTAGGATCTATATTGGGGTCCCCTATTTGGGGACACTACCAAATTCAGCTACCATACTGGGACCATAATATGGGTATTTAGTCCTTAATAAATAAAGCAACTAAGCCTAAACCCCAAACATAATGTAGTAAGAGAACATAATGTAGTAACTTAGCTTAAGTTCCTTGACAGTAACCCAGTTGTGCCTCAGCAGCTGCGAAGCAGCTAGTCAGGGGGCTGTCGCAGGCATGTCAGATCCGTTTTCCGTCATGTCAGCTATAGTCTACAGGCCTTAAAGGGGATTCATTTAACGGATTATACAACCACCTGTATTTAGGGTTTAGGGTTTAGGGTCTAAACTCCTTTTGGGTTGGATACTCCGAGTTTGGACTATAGCTCATGTAGAGGCTTACATAATAGCAGTATTTTTGAGATGTATAGCGGACATCCCCAAATAATGCAGAATCAAATGGAAAAGAGGATGGAACATGACATCGAAACTGGGATGATGTAGGGGGCTTATAGGGACAATTACCAATACTATTGCCCTAGATTCCTTGCGCGATTATGGTATCCCAGACCCCCAAAAGGATCT
>CAJNIZ010003548.1:12787-23383 GCA_905231905.1 Symbiodinium pilosum | reverse complement strand
TAGGAGGTTTAGGGTTGTAGGGTTTAGGATTGTTGGGGGTTTAGGGTTTAGGGGTATTATTAATATAGGTATACTGTAAAATTGAGGGGTTGCTATAGGTATACTGGAAAAGAAAATGGAAGCTACCATTCAAGGTTTAGGGTTTAGGGGGTTTCTGGGTTTTAGGGGTTCAGGGATTCGGGGTATGGGGCTTCAGGGGTTTAGGGGTGTAGAATTGAGGGATATGGGGGTCTAGGATTTAGGGGTATAGGGGCTTAGGGGTCAAAGTTTAGGTGTATAGGGTTCAGGCTTTGGGGGTTTAGGGTGCTTAGGGTGTAGGGGCATGGGGCTTAAGAATGGGAAACAAGATGGAGGTTACAATATATCATTGGGGACAATTTGGGGACTACTATACGGAGGCTTTCTGGTTTGCACAGTAAGGGGTTTAGGGTTTAAGTTTTGGGAGCTTAGGGTTTGGGGTTTAGTGACAGCCCCGTTATCCGCCACATACTATCGTAACTTGGTGTAAGATCCTTGGTAGCGACTCAGTCTTGGTTTGGGGGGGTTTAGGATCTTGGGTCTAAGGTATTTCTGATAGGGTTGCTGGATTTTGGTTTGGGGGGGTTTAGGATATGGGGTCTTAGGTATTTCTGCGAGGGTTATAGGATGTAGAGGAGTTAGGGAATACATGACGGTTTGGGATAGTTGGAAGTAGGCTTGCTAGGGCCCCACCAAGAAGGTTGCACCTAGCTACAGTTACGTTTTTGGTACTTGCAGCCCAGTTTTCTACTTAGAGCACCTAATGTCGTTTGGGGTTTTAGGATATTTGTTTGGGCTTGGCTTGATCAGTTTTAGGGCTTACGGTTTTACAATTTTGGAGCCTTTCGTAGACGGCGTCTGGGTGGTTTGGAGTCTACCGGTCGGGGCTGTGTTGGGCTTTCGTGTTTTGGGGTTTAGGATTTAGGGTGTCCGGGTTGAGACTTCCGGTTGGTAGAGTCCGGCACGCTTTCAGCTGCGAAAGAGCGTGCATGCCTTGTGGCAACGACGACCTGTTGCAAACCCCCGACAAACCACAATTAAGCCGTGACCGTGAGCAGAGGGAGGCATTAGCCTGAATCTGCCCAGGGGTTGCTCATCCTTGTTCAGGACCTAACCCTAAACTTTAGGCTTAGGTTTTTTTTTGGGGTTTAGGGTAATTTTAAATCCTAATGTATGAAGAGCTCCAGAGATGAGATAACGTGCGCCAAAAATGGCCGTAAAGCATCCCGCTTCACTTCCGGCTTGTATGTCAAAGGAGGCATTCTGGGGACCCTAAACCCCAACCCCAAAGCTAGAACCCCCGAAGCCCTTAAACCCTTAAACCCCTAAACCCACAAGCCCTAGACCCTATAAGCCCTAAGCCCTAAACCCAAAACCCCAACCCTAGCTCCAAACCCTGGAAAACCAAGTTAAGAAAAGATAAGCCGCAACCACTACAGGGAGTCTTAAGCCATAAGGCCCATGTTTTGGGGCTAAGGGCTCAGGGTTTTGGGATGAATCCTGCAAACAAACCCTTAAGCTCCAAACCCCAATCGCTAAACCCTGAGGCCCCACCCCCTAAATCTAAACTAACTCTTAAACTCTTAAACCCCAGACCCTGAACCCCAACCCCAATCCCTAAACCCCCCATCGGAAACCTAACATCAACACTATTCGAAGGTCTGGGTTGACTGGCACCCAGAGGTGCGCAATTCTGTTTGCGTTTGGGGTTAAGGTTCACCTGGACCACCCATGTTTGCAGAATGAAAGTTGTTTTGACAATTTGCAGTGGTCTTGGGCCATTATTTTACCCTCGTTTGAAGTCCGAATAAGGCCTGGGTTTAGATGAAGGGCTGCTTTTGACTTGGGGGTTGGGTGTTGGAATGGGGCATTTCATCATCGCAAGGGGTGATGGCGCCGTGCTGGATCAAAGGGATAATGTGGCAGTTTACGGTTTACCGTCTCCCAGCAAATTAATTCCCAGCAAATTAATATGCAACTTCATGTAGGCTCTCCAAAGAACGGGCATTTCTCTACAAGGATCCTCTTCAGGTTCCGTTTCAGTTGGGGAAGGATAGACATTTCAGAAGCCAATGGCGTAAATCACGAAAGCGGCTCGATACTGACAGCGTGCAAGCTTGCATCCGCGGACTGCTGGATGACGTGGTTTAGACCGGCTTTGGAGCCGCGGTGTTGCTGGCCTTGTTGATGCCCAAGACCCGATTCCCCTGGGCGGGAGAAGCCGGGACAGACGGGATTACTCGCCCCGCCTTGTGACAGGCCTTGACACGAGGCATGAAAAAGATATCGACATGTACTTCGCGGGCATCACCGAGCCACCTTACAACAGCCTTGAAAAGTTGTTGAGGCTTGCGCAGCGTCGTTGGCTCTGGGCTTTTATACAGACTTCAAGGCTGCAAATTGTCAGACCCACAAGCTTAAACCCCAAACCCTAAGCCCAAAACCCTAACCCTAAAACTGGCCGGGAAAGCAAAAGAAAATGGAACCACTGTGGTGGGAGGGTCAGTGGACTTAGGAAGTGCACCTGCAACCCTTAGAAGCCATGTAGTAACCCAGTTTGCATTGTGACTAATTTAATCACTAAGTCGTTAGGTCTCCCTGCCCTCTAAGTAGTATTCAGGCATCACGAAGTTGGGCATTCAAGCTAAGCAACGAGTCTAGTTGCGAATTGAAAAGACAAGAAAAGCCACGCAGGGTTTAGGATCTAGATTTTCGGGTCTAGGGTTTAGGATTTAAGGATAGTTTCCCCAACGCCAGAGAATCAAGCGGAAAAGAGACTGGACAATGAAATGGAGACTGGGGCTTGTATTGGAGTAGCCCAAGTTATAAGCAAATCATATCCTGTGGTTGTTTATGGAACTTACTCCCGTTGATCTTATAGATTGCCCTCGTTTTTCGTAATCCCCACCGCAAATGTTAAAAATCCACCCTAGCATTAAATGTTCACTACATATTATACTATAGCATACCACGATCGGAATATCTAATTCTAAAGGGAGGTGGGCCTTTTTCAAAATTAGGGTCTAGGGTTTAGGTGCTTGAGTATTTAGGCGTTCTTTAATGGGTCTGCTGGCCTGGTATAGTTCATAAGCCAATCCCTGAGGGCGTTCTAAACCCTAAAGCCATAAACCCAAGACCCGGAGTCCTAAATCCTAAACCTTGAACTCTAAACTGACCCTAAACCTACCTAGTCTGCGAGTCCAGTCTCTAAACGGATTATCTTGCCAGGCAAGCAACCCCCTGAACTAGATAAAGCCCCTAGCCACCAACCCCAAACCCTAAACCCCTAATCCCGCTAACTCTCTGAATTCCATCAATTTTTGACACCCTAAACCCCTCAAATCATTAACCCTAGAAAATTGGCGCCAAACTCCTAAATCAGAGCTGAAGAGGATGCGCAGCCTCCGCCCCCACTACCAAAGGCCGGGAAAGAGACTCTTCCTCTCAGGATCAGGGGGAGGTTTCGGGTTTCGGGTTTAGGGTTTCGGGTTCCGGGGTTTTAGGGTTTAGGGTTTCAGGGTTTAGGGTATCAGGATTTGGGCTTTCGCGTTCAGGTCTGGAGTTGACTTAGCAACCTATAAGCCAAAATAGCCCAAGTTGTCCCCGTTATTGACCTACTAACTAAGTCCTCGAGACCCCAAGTAGACAATGTGGGGGACGTAAGGTATGGGGTAGTTTTGTGCAGGCCTATGAGACCTGATAAGAATCTACGGTTCCTATATAGGGTTTGGTTGAGGGTTTCATACTGATTACCATTTTCGTTCCGGCTGAGGTTTACAAGGCTTAGGGGTTTCGGGTTCATACAGGGTTTAAGGTTTAGGATCTAGGGTCTAGGTTGAGGACGTGGGGTTTCTGCAACGCCCTACAAACCCAAGTTCGGGGCCGTCATTTAGGAGCCAGGAAACAGGTGGGGGCCCATATGAGGGGCCCGGAGTTCGGACCTCAGATTCTTTAGAGGAGGCCGGAACCCCAAACTCTAGACTGCACACACTAAAGCCTACATCCTAAGTCCTTAGCCCTTAAGCGTAAGCCCTAAACCCTAAACCTGACACACTAAATCCTAAATCCTAAACCTGAAATCCTAAACCCTAAACCCTCTAAGCCCTAAATCTGGAAGCCTACGTTCTAGACCCTAAATCCTACATCCGAATTCCCAAAACCTGAACACTAAAAACCTAAGCCCTAAATCTGCAGGTCAGGCCGAAGCCGAAGCCGAAGCCTGCGCCCCCAAAGGCGGGGAGTGTGGGCGCGAACAAGAAGCCCAAGGCTGCAGGGGTTTTAGAAATGAGGGTTCAGGGTTTAGGGTTCAGGGTTCAGGGTTTAGGGTTTAGGTTTTGGATTTAAGGTTCAGAGTTTAGGGTTTAGGGTTCAGGATGTGCTCTAGCAAGCGACGCGCCTCGACTCAGGGGGTCGCGGGGCGGCGCATCGCCGACTGCTCGTGCATGGCCCAACCTCTGGCCACCCACGTTTTATCCTATTAGGGGTTATTTCTTTTAATTGGACCCCAAAAAGCCACTCTCAACGAACTTCGTTTCATTGGGGAATGAGTTGGCTGAGTAACCTGGCCCATGCATTAGTGCTTCCAGGTAACCCTAAACCTTAAATCCTAAATCCTAATTTCTAGGTCCTGTAAGCGGTGTTGGGCATGTCGCTCGGGGGGGCACCAGGATGTGGCAAAAAGTCTGGAGGGTCCAGCAGATGAAAAGCATTGCCAGGTCCTGAAGGTTGCGCTGGGTATGGCACCTAGGGGGCGCCCCAAGCACCACACTCAACATTTTTTTTGTCATTGGGGAATGAGTTGGCTGAGTAACCTGGCTCATCGCATTTTGCTTCCAGGTGGCCCTAAACCTTAAATCTTAAATCCTAATTTCTAAATCCTGAAAGTGGTATTGGGTATGTCGACGCCCGGGGAGGCACACGGATATGGCAAACAGTCTAGTGGGTCCAGCAGATGAAAAGCATTGCTAGGTCCTGAAGGTTTCGCTGAGTCTGGCAGCTAGAGGGGCACCCGGATATGGCAGAAAGTCTAGAGAGTCCAGTGGATGAGCAGCATTGCTGTGCATTGGTGTGCGCCAGAAGCTGGAGAGTATACGCGGCTGCAAAAACGGAGGGGTGCTTGGGCAAACCCGGCCATAAAATCCGGTTATGCTCTGTCCGACAAGGGGGCCAGATGTGCGGGGGGTGGACATGTGTACAGGGGTCTGTGCGGGGGCCTCGGCTCCCCTCGACAAGTGTGTGTTGGGGATCTTCCGGACAAGTTGCCCTGGGTGGCCCCCCGGACAAAGGGGCCTGAATTATAGCCTAAACCCTAAACCCTACAACATAAATCCTAAGCCCTAATTTCTAGGTCCTGACGGTGGTGCTGGGTAGGGTTTAGGGTAGTTGATAATTATATGTATTACCATATACACACTTTCAGTGTGGNNCCACAGAGAGGAGCGAGCGTGCGCCTTTCGGGGTTGCAGCAAAGCTTGCTCCTCTTAGTTTGAGGTTTGGGGTGTAGGGCTTAGGGTTGAGGGTTCATGTTTTAGGGTTTAGGATTTAGGGTTTAGATATAGGATTTAGGGTTTAGCATTCAAGGTTTAGGGTGAAGGATTTTAGGGTTGGGGGTTTGGTGCTTAGGGTTTAGGGTTTAAGGTTAAGGATTTAGGTCCAAGATTTAGGATGTATGGTTTAGGGGATTTTGGCTTAGGCTATCAGGATTGCTAAATCCCACAAGCTTCCGGTTTTCAGGTTTTTCTGTTGAGTGCAAAGAGTCACCGCTGTTGTTCTAGGTTTCAAAGTTATGTCTAGGGTTTGGAGTGTGATAGGGTTCAACTAAATCCTAAATGTTTCAAGGTCGGGGGTTGCTTGGTTCAAGGTTTAGATCTTGTTTTGAGGGGAACATGGAGGTTGAGGGCGTTGTAGGATTTAAGGTTTAGGGCTTAGGCTTAGGGTGTTGGTTTTTCCGGGAAGTGACAGTTTTGGCCTTTTAGGGGTCAAGCTAGACTATTGGCTTGAAGGTTTTTTTTTTCAGGTGGTATGGTACTGAGGTCTTTTCGGACTGAAGATTTAGGCCTTTAGGGTTCAAATTGTTAAGGTTGGAAACCATACAGGGCGGTCTGGAGATCGCGCAAGCAAACGTATTCCGCCATGCGCCTTCTGTTTTTGGCAACGGACTCGCGGAGAACCCTAAACCCTCAAGCCGGCCGCGCCTCTTCGGGGCCGCCTTGAGCTCCGGAGCTCCGGGATCCGGCGCGGCGGGCACGGCCACCGCGTCGGCAGGCCCCTAAACCTTCTGAAATCATTCATAAGGTCTTGCAAAAGTTGGCCATCATCGAGAAGGGAGCAATGTCAAGAGCAGGTTTAGAGGAATCAGGCAGCCTGACCGAGCAACAGCTCCAGATAGGCAAAGACCTCAAAAGCCCCATGGGGAATATGTCAGCTATAGTCTAAACTCCCTAAAGAGGGTTGGTTATATAGGGGATTATATAGGGGACAAATATAAAGTTACTAAAAGGGATACCAGAAGTTTAGAGTATAGCTCATGTTTGCGTGTACCATTTTGATGCAACTTGGACATGTTGCTCCCAAACTCGAATCACTTTAGGGTTCAGGGTTGCAGGCCTCCCCATTGGCTGGTATTCCTCGCATATGCTCGGCCTGCATGCGCTTGCACGTTACTTGAACCCTAAACCGCGTTCCGTTCTGTAGTCCAAGGAAGCACGCACTCTTTAAGCCTCGGATCTCGGGCATGATGCAAGAAAACCAAACTATAGCCTAGAATCCAAACCGTAGCCTAAAACGTGAAACACGAAGGGTTTAGGGTTTAGGTATATGATCCCCGAGCCTCGAATCTTGAAACCCCTTAAACCATGGCATAAGCTTTGAACTGTAAACCCTCAACCCCTGCATCTCAATCAAATCCCACATCCCGAGACCCCAAAGCCCAATCCAGACCTTGAATCCCTTAAGGCAAACGTCTAACTGTTTGGTAATAACCCGTACACGTCTTCAGCATAGGATACTGTTCTCCAAACCCCTCATCTAGTGATTTGGGGCCCAACAGTCATAAATTTTGGTATATCATACTAGTAACCGTTGTTTAGGTTTTTGGGTTTCTGGATTGTTGGAGTAAATTATGATGCGTATTTCGGATCGTTGGGAGTGATTTTTGCCCCAAACCCTGAGCCCCACGCCCGAAGCCACTGTGTAGTTTTTTTCGGCCCGTGCATTAATTCCCATCCCCAGAACAGTCATATGGGAGTTTCTCAGGAAGGGGTCCCTCAGGGACCCTGTGTTTCAGAAATTCCCATATAAAACATTCCGACATGTACAGCATGGGACGTTTGTCAGGCGGGGGCAGTACCCAACTTAAACCCATTCGAGTTATATCCGAAACCCTAAATATAAGCCCTAAACCCTAAAAGCCCTAAACCTTTAATACCCTAAAGACCTTATATGCGCCCAAACCCTAATAAGCGCAAAACCTTAAACCCTAAACCTTAAACCACTCCAACCTTCTGGGCTCCTCCATTAACTCGCTGGTCCTTGAGGGCGGATGGATCAGGGTTTAGGATTATCAGGGTTTAGGGTTAAGAGTAGAATACTGTTTACATAGCCCTTCATAGCTGCCCATGATCGTATTCGTATTTGTTGCTTCACCCCCTGTAAACCGCAAGGTCTTCAACCCTAAGCCTTCACCGTAGCGCCAGTAGGCTCACACCCTAAATCTAAACCCTAAACCCTAAACCCCAAACCCTAAACCCTAAACACTCCTCTGAATCCCTCCGGAGGTTGGGTCTGTCTCTGCAATCGGAGCTACGTCGGCCTCAGAGGCCGGAATTTGTTTGTAAAGGTTCTGCCAACATTCTGGTCCTTTTCTTACGTTCCCTAAGTATAAGTAGCAAGATACTAATACGGGCACAAGAAGGGACCACATTTTTGACAACTTTGCGATTTTAGGAATTGGGGGTTCAAGAGTTTGGAGTTGAAGATATGGAGCTTGAGGGCTGCTTGGTTTAAGGTTTAAGGCTGGGATCAGGGTTTAGGGCTTAATTAGGGTTTAGGGCTTGACCTCCAAGCTTTGAGTCCTGAGCCTTAAGCCCTGAACCCACCAGCCCGAAATCCTATACCCCCTCAAGGCCAAAACGCTGAAAGAATTGACGTGGGTTTCTCAACAGCAAAGGTACGTACATGTGCATGACGGCTGGGCAGAAAATAACAAGGCTTTGGACAGCTGCTCCTCAAGGATCCTATAGCCATCCCAGATCAAAAGCAGGTAGGCTTAAGGGTTTTTGGGTTTAGGTATAAGGCACTGCTCCATGCCCGACTAAACCCCAAAGTGTCCAAGGCCCAAAACCCAAAAACTGCTGTTGCTGCAGTATACTGTAGTCCTTATTATAGGGACTCCCGAATCTGGGCCATAGCCTTCCTAAGTCCCAAATCCCCGCACCTAATTCCCTAAACCCTAAGTTATTAGCCCTAAACCCTAAGCCCTAAGCTCCAAACCCTCTCTCGCCAAACCCTAATGCCTTAACCCGAAGCCCTAAACCCTTAAACCCTCAAACCCTTAGTCTAAAGGGCTCAAGTCGAGGCTCGGTGCCCGGAGCGCCACCTCGTGATAAACAGAGGCCTGGTGTCTATGGAGCCTTGACTGCAGATGGGTTTTTGGCGTAGGGCTGAGGATTTAGGGTTTAGGATTTAGAATTTAAGGTTTAGGATTTACAAGGAAATTGGATTTAGCTTGGGCTTAGGATTTTTAGGTACTGAAGGTTCGGAGTTTCGGATTTATGGTACAAGGTGAAGAATGAGGGCTTAGGCTCCTCGTGTTTAGGGCGCTTTCATATAGAGGGTTCTGGAAGTTTAGCCTCAGGCACTTGCCCTCGGGTTTAGGGTTCGGGGTTTAGCGTGTAGGGAATGCTGAAATCTCTAATTCCTGCTGAAACTCAACCGCATACGTTCACCATGGATACCTACAAACAAACACATTGAAACCCGCTTTCAACCCCCTTGTTGACACGGGCGAACCATCACATTATACCCTAGACCCTAAACCCTAAAACCTTAAACGCTAAACCCTAAACCCTCCCCTTTCAAAGTGGAGACTTCGTTGTGCCTCAACCCTGAACCCTAAACCTTAAACCCAGCTTGGAGGGTCATGGGGACTTAATAAGTAGTTTAATAATTGGGATAATTTGAGTTACTGTGCGGGTTCTAGGGGTGATTAAAATATTTACTAAGTCCCCATGACCCTCCAAGAACGCCATCGTTCACCCTCGCGACCTACAATCCCTTACGGGTAGGACTTTCAGTTCAGGCCCCCAAGACTCCTCCTGCTGCAGAGCTTCTGCACGGGGACCCCGATATATACAACGAAAATTAATGATTTTTCAATGTAGATGGTCAAAAAGATACTCCTAGCGTTGGACCTCCCCCATAAAAAATATGGATACATATGTATGCCTTGCCCTATTTCGTAGAATTGGAGAGTCTTTGGGGGGTTGCCTGTGTTGCCTCCATTAATCTTATGTTCAGGGGTCACATTGCAATTGCGGGGGGCAATTTTGCGCGTCCCTTTTACGGAAAGGAGTCTGAGCTATTGGTGTATATGGGAGTTTGTCACCCCTAAACCCTAGACCTTACTCACCCAACTCAATCCGTCCTAACAGTCCCTACGCTGAGGGCACCCCCCCCCAATTTTGTCAACCTCTAGAAACTTTCCATGCCACATACTTGGATGTCCACCTAGACCTGTACTTACAACCAACCCAGTCCACTATCATGTCTATAACTTGGACACATCCCCAAGTAGTGTGAATGGAGGGAGTCCTCCGCCCAGGCTTCAGGTCAGTAGGTGGTACACGAGTTCCTGCATCAGCGGTAGGGTGCTGATTTTTGTGGGCTGGGGTTGTCAAACAAGCCTTACTACATGCACTGTAGGGGCTGTGCATTTTTGGTTTGCGCTTCGCCTAGGGACCAAACCAACCTGAAATCAGTAGGTGTTCCCAAGCAGCCAATCTCGGTAGATTAGATCCCTAGCTAGGAGCTCGTTCTTTCGGAAGCGACTATTAATTTTCATCTCTTTGGGGTTTCAGGCAAAGTTTAGTTTGGGATCTTAGCATTCGGCTTGGGGCTTAGGGGCTAAGCCCAAAACAGCCCTTACCCCTCCCCAAAACAGACATGGAAGAGGATATGGCCCAATTTTGAAACCTCTACACAGCCCGCTTGGTGCTTCCTTGAAGAATTTCGTTGAAGCCATTTACAGGTGTCAGGTATCAGTTTCCATACTATTCCCAATGGGAGCAGCATTGTTTTGTTGAGATTATTTACGTGTGTAAGGGCTAGTATGTAAGTGAAGCTGCAAGAATGCTTGCGTAGCCCCTGGCCTGCAGGTGTTTAATGTTATCGTTACATTAATAAACCCCCCCCCCTCAGATCTTGTTTTGGGATTCGGGCTTATGGAAGGGGGGGGGTCGCAACAATAAATGACGGGGGTGGCGGTAGGACTAGGTAGTGCAGCTCGTAGTACCAGTAGTACAAATAAAAAGAAATCTAGCAAAATCGGGATATTCCGGGCCGGAACAATATATTATTGCC
>CAJNIZ010003547.1:100136-124389 GCA_905231905.1 Symbiodinium pilosum | reverse complement strand
GCCTAAGCCGGCCGGGTGGGAAATTAGGATTTAGGGGTTAGGATTTAGGATTTAACGTGTAGGAAGTTTAGGATTTAGGCTTTAGGGTGTAGGGTTTAGGATGTAGGGTTTAGGATATAGGGTTTCAGGTTTTAGGGTTTAGGATTTAGGGTTTAGGATTTCAGTGTTTAGGGTTCAGGGTCCTAGCTATGGGCCCATAATTGGTGTTGCAGGGGTTTATAGGGTATATAGTATATAGTAGGTAGTTCTGGACCCATAGTTCCAACCATAGACATGCGCGCAATCCCTTGACCATTCTTGAGTTTCGGGGTTTCTTTTTGCCTTACTTTTATATCGATTGCACAGCTGTTTAGAACAGGATAGCATGTACCTCACTTCTTACTCGCTTGCGCATTCCTCTTGCTTTTGACGCTGCCTTCCTCACCTAAACTCTAAACCCTAAGCTTAAACCCCAACCAAACTCTGAGATAGCGTAGGGAAACCTGGCCCTAAGCTGTAACTTCGCAAGCAATACCTACTTTGGGCCATAAGGTCTCCAAACGGTACTTACTGCAGGCCCTAGGGCCCTAAGGTTTGTAGACGCTACTCACATTGGGCCCTACGGTCTGTAAACAGTACCTACTTGGGCGATTTGGAGCCCTTGGGTTTCTCAATACGCTGGGTGCGGTCGCTGAAGCCGCCGCTCTCCATGTTGCTCGCAGGAGACAAGGGAGTCTTCAAACCCTAAGCCCTAAACTGCCCGTTGATAGAGAGCGACGGTCGAGAGTTTATAAGGCCTACAGCTTGAGAATTACAACCCTTAAACCCTTGAACTCTTAAACGTGGAGCCTTAAAGCCTAAAGCCTTCTACCTTAAGCTTTACCCCTAACCCCCATGAAGCAAACGCAATCCGCAGGGGTGTGATATATGAATCCTCCGCCACTGCATAAAACATGGAATCGTCTTTCCGCGGTTTCAAGGGAATCCTCACAGAGCTCCTTACAACTCCCACTTTAGCGGCTTTAAACATCACCTTTCGATTTTGGTTTAAAAGAGTGTTCAAAATGCCCCCAAGGTGATGCTTATTGGGGTCATCTAGGAAAGCCTGTCCACATAAGATGACTAAATTCCAAATTCCTCGTCAGGGAAGTTAGATGGCAATACAGCGATGTTGGGCTAAGGTCGGAACTGTTTGACCCATGGGATAGGGACTATTCAGGGCATATCTGGGGTTACACAGTTATAAGGGGATTACAAAGGGGATGTTCCGGGTTTAGCTAGCCTCGTGTTGAGTAATGCATCGAAAGTCTGATGTCTGAAGGGCCTTGTCCTTGCCATGCAACTATTGCTGGGAACCATGGTTTAGGGTTTAGGGTTTAGGGTGTTTAGCCATCCACTCCCACAGCCGCCACCAAATCAGTGCCTTCAGTCACGGTTCTTCGGATGGACTTAGTGTAGCAAGGCCGCGGAAGCAAAGCCCGATGAAGGGCCGGTGCAAAAGCCCTTAAACTCCACAACCCCCGACGGCCCAAGCAAACCTTAAATCTTTCAGCTAGAAACCCCTAAACCCTAAACCCTTGGCTATTGGGGGACTGCTTGTGCCATTCGACTCACTTGTTTATGAAAATTCGTCTTGTCATTACAGCAAGAATCCTCAATATCTAGCCCCTCTTCCTACCCTCTATTAGGACCTACGTGCGGACCTAAGTGCCCATTATCAGGCGTACTAGGAGGGTCCTGGTCTTGGTCATGTTTAAACGTGACTCAGATGTTTGGTCTACAGGACTGTACGATAGTACATGACAGGATACTTCAAACTCTAAACCTTAAACCCTAAACCAAAAACTTTGAACTTTACACCCTAAGCCCTAAACTGAAAACCTTTCGCCCTAACCCTAGACTCTAAACCTTACACTCTAAAGCCTGAACTCTAAACTCTAAACTGGTAGTACATGACAGGAGCTCGGCGGTTGCTTGCACCGTCCGTGCGATGGCAGGCCAGCAACCCGAGGTTGAAGGTTCAGGGTTCAGGAGTTAGGGTTTAGGGTTCAAGGTTTCGAGTTTCGGGTTGAAGGTTGAGAGCATTATGGTTTTGGGGCTTAGGGCGGGGTGTACGGTTTGGAGCAATTAGGTTTGGGGCTTTAGGTTGGAACCTGAGTGCTCGAGCTCTGAAGGTTTAGAGGTCTTAGATTTTCGGGTTTACGGTTTTGCGCTGGAGGTTTAGGGGTTTGGAGCTTGGTTCTTATAAGTGTTGAGGATGTAGTGTTAAGGTTTAAGATTATCGGTCCGTTTCTTGCAGTCTATAGAGTAAGGACTCTAGTATATTCGGGTCCGTCGATCTATGGAAGCCCTGTGTTTTGGAGGACAGCCTGGATCCACGACCATGGAAGTCTTAAGGCCTTGCGAGCGAGCGAGTGGGGTCCCGTTTTCGGCAGCCGATTTTGAAACATATGCACAGCTGGTCTGGTGGTTTTGAAAGACATTCTGTAGAAATTGTTGTAGGGATCCACTCCTCCTTTTCCCATTACCTACCAGAAAGCAGCATGCCACCGTAACATGAAGCGAAAAGCTTACAAAAAGGCTGCAGCCTTTCGGCATTGTGCGAACGCCGCTGAAGCAGGCGCAACCGCTGGGTATGGTATGGTAGGTTCCCTGAATAGGGGGACCCAATGTAGACTCCTGCGAAGCGGTGGGTTCAATAATTTCAGGAACCTGGTGCCGTTTAGGTTTTAGGGATTGGTATTTTAGGGACTTGGTGCTCAGGTGGATTGGATCAGGGGTCTTTGTGCCATACTTCTGATGGACAGCTGCACGTCCCTTTCAGCCATAAGCCCAAGACCCTGGAAAGATCGTGGTAGATGCAAACCTTAAACCCTAAACCTTAACCCTACACCCTAAACCCAACCCTAAACCGCAAATAGGAGATTTTGGGCACGTAGGGTCATCACAGCTGTTGCCTAGGCACGGAGCGAAGAGGTAGACATAGCTCCCTCCCTGAACCCCTACCCTTGGTGCTGAAGGTTTAGGGCTTAGGGTTTAGGGTTTACGGTTGAGGATTTAGTGCTTACACTTGAGATTAGGCCTTAGGGTTCAGGACCTGAGTTTGGGGTTTAGGATTTAGGGTTTAGAGTTTAGAGCTTCTGGCCGTTGATTCACGAGAAATGTGTAAGGATTCCTGGTTCAGGAGCGGGATGGCCTTCAGTTCCTATAGGAACCCCCAAACAGCTCCATATCCAACTCCTTCCTTGCCTACTGACCACCCTACACTGGTGTGCTACTAAGGAACTTAGATGAAGTTACCATAGTATGGGTATATCGAAAATAGTAGGGTTTCCTTAGCATAGTTCCTCAATTTAAGTTCCCTAACACCAACCCAGTAAGCCCCTAACCGCGTTAACCAGAATTCCTAATCCCAGTTTCTGTCGTTGGCAAGGTGCCTCCGCAGAAGAAACAGCCGAGATGGGCAAAGCGCTCGTCGCATGGCCGTTACTGTAGACAGGGACTCCTTAGAGGCTCATGGGATTTAGTACTTAGGGTTTGAGGTTTAGAGCTTTTAATGGGTTGGTTTGTACAAGCAGACGTACTCACTTAGCTGACGTCTAGCCCCATTTATAGCCTACCCATGAAGTTCCTTGAGCATTCAAGTAGGGTTTAGGGTCCAGAGAGCGCAAACGCTGGAATTTTAATTGGTAATGAATCCGTTTGCAACTACCACGTGGACCCCATTAAAATTCTTCCCATGATTCCAGGCCCCATATTTATTCTGTTTTTTTCTGCAGAGTTCGCGCCAGCCAGACTGCATTTGTCATCTGCCTGTGAATTTGCAGCCCGCTGGAAGGGCTTGGCTGTGCACAATCCAATTTACACTTGGTCAGCAGGTGAAGAGAAATTGGTGATAGGGACAATTGTAGTTGTAGGGGCGAATATACGGGCTGCAAAAGGGATCCCAATCCCCCAACAGCTTATTTGTTGTAATTGAATACCACTACCAAGGGCCCCGTATTGTATATGACTGTTATCGAGTGGGAGCAGCATCCCACCTAAACCCCAAGAGCCCCATTAGCGTCAGCGTCCAACTGTCACTCTCAAGGGATGCCCGAGTTTCAGGGGAGGGGTCTTGCCTTGCAATATATGAGCTATAGTCTAAACTCCTAGTATCCGCCTTAATAACCCTTATAGTAGTCCCCTTGATTATTCCTGATATAACCTCCTTTAATGAGTTTAGACTGTAGCTCATACGGGAAGTCCAATTAGGTGGATTTGGGGGCAGGATGGATAGGTAGCAACAGTGCAAAGTTTGAAGGTCTGGCACTTCGTCTAGGTGGGTCACTCACTTGACAGAGCTCCAACCAGTTCTCAAAAGTGAAGTCCCCTCGTACATCCACAAAGATTAAGAACCTCACTACAGGAACTCCACCAAGAAGGACCCAATGTTTTGAGAACGCCTCCTTCCTTGAGGAGCCCCCACTAGCATAGGATTTCAAGCCTGCTCTGGGTACTGTCCCAACCCAGCAACAGTTGGATAACACGTCTGTCATAACAGTATTATGTATAGAGAGCGCTGGAAACATATATCTTAAAGACTGTTACCGGGGGGGGGGGGCAGTACCTAAAATCACTTTCGGTTTTGGTAATCCACCTACAGTGGCAAATTTTGCAGTAGGTAAAAGGAAGTGTCATAGCCTGAAGAGGGCCCTTCAAGGACAGCTCTTATGACTTAAAAGATGGTCTTGCTTCTGAGCTTTGGGGCTCAGGGTTTACGGCTGGATTTCGGTGAATCTCAAAGCCTATACCCTCCACTCCGACCTTGATTTCCAAGATGTAGGGACCTGCTCCCGAGGTCAAGCAGGGTGCGCGGGTGTATCGCCGGAAACGTGTTCCCTGGCAACGATGCGATGCTGCTCCCCACTGTTGCTGAATTTCATCACTAGATGACCAAGACGTGCTTGTACCATGAATTCGGAATATATGGCCCCTAATAGTGGTACGTCTAATTGGGGACCATGGCCCCTAATAGTGGCTACTTAGGCTTCAAAGAAGGGTAGGAAGAGAGTCTAGGGAGGTAGGTACCCCGCTGTCTTTTCATGGCCCGACTAACAGCGCATCCCTGCCTTGTCTTTTATGTCTCCCAAGGGCCCCTTTCTGGGAGTCCAGGCTTTAAACCGCCCATTAGCCGTTTTGGTCTATTCTTTTGTTGGGCATTCTGCTATGCATAGGATGCATGCTAGCACAGCGACTTTGCTGGTTCTGCTGCTGATGGAGGTTATGTTGTTGCAGCACGTCGGGGACCCAGGGAGCGAAGGGTGGCGTAAGATTTCCCCTGTGAACTACCCTAAACCCTAAACCCTAAACTGTACTAGAAATGTAAATTCACGGCAGGTAGCTCTCCCCTTCGGATCTAGGACAGGAGCAGCTGCAAAAAGAAGTCGCTCATTGACTATCACCTATTGTTTGTATTGCTACTCTTACCTCTGGTTGACAAGGAATGAAGGAATGGATCCTGATAGTAGTCCTAAATACCCCCCCCCCCGCCCCCAACACTATGGTAGTTTCGATCTTCTTTTCCATTCCTCCATCCCTACTAGCCAGATGTATATAAGTACTTCCATGAGAGGCTCTTTTTCCTTCTCCGTACTCGGGCTTAATGCCTAGTGACGGTGTTCAGCCCGCGTCTTCATCCATGACTCCCTCCCTGGACTTCATCCGTTCATTCCTGAACTTCGTACGGAATGCCTCCAATGAAGGCCGTGACCTAAAGTTTCTGGCATGTGGATTCTACGCAACAACGGGTATCTCAGTCCTATTGGTGGTTAGTAGGACTGGCAGAAGTTATGCTCGTACTAGCCCCTACATGAGCCATAGTCTAAACTCCTAGTATCCCCCTTAATATCTCATATAGTAGTCCCCTATATAATCCCCTACATAACCCCCTTTGAGGAGTTTAGACAATAGCTCAGATATTCTTGAAGAATCATCCCAAGAGTCCATTCCTTCATTCCCCACTCACCACCCCAAACCCTAAACCCCATGTGAACCCCAAGCCCCAACCTTAGGCCTTATATCCTAATCCCTGCATCCCAGCAGCAAAAAGGCCAGGTAACTTAGCCTATCACTCTTAAAGCCGCGCTGCTGAAACCCTAACTAAACCCTAAAACCTGAAACTTAAACCCTAAACCCCTTATAAACTCTAAGCCCCAACCCTTATCCTGGCATAGGCTGAGCACTGGCGCACCTTCCGATGGGGGATCGGCAGTGCGCTGCCTGGCAGCCTTTAGAGGGTTTAGGGTTTAGGGGTTCAGGGTTAAAGAATGGGACTGCAGTGGAACAGCACATCGCGGTTGCCCTACGTAGCGGGACACCCATATAAACCCCAAAATACTGTAATCCTTATTTGGGGACCCCAAAAAACATAGCCCTAATTTTGAGAAACCACCAAATAGGAAAAAAAAACACGGAAACAAGGGTTATGTACGAGCTTAGGGTGTAGGGATGACGGCTTAGGGGTTTACGGCTGAGGGTTCAGGGTGCAAGGGTGTAGGGATCAGGGTTTAACTTCAACCCTAAGCCCTCAACCACGTCTTCGAGTTGAGGGCGAAGTTTGCAACTGTTGCAGATCCACTAGCTGACAGCGCTCACTGAGGTTCCGCACGGACAGCAAGAATCGATTCACCCCTGCCGCGTGGACTGGGAACTAGATTTACTTAGGCGTGGAAATCATCTCTATCAAATTCCCAATTTTTCAGAATTCCCGATATGTCCCCGATGTCCCTACTTTCTAAGTTGACGAACCTCTCTCTGTGCCTCAACGGTAGTTCTTTCAAAGGGGAGGGGTTTTGCCATACCAGGGGCCGTAGGGAGGTACTGTGGCCGTTTTGGAGGTCTTGGGACAGAAGATTTTGCCATCTTTGGGAGATTGTTGGCAGAGTGTTGTTTAAGGTTGCCAGAAGGCAGTGGCTGATTCGAGAAATCGCGTCTACGTCTAAGCTTGAGTGACGTTCTCTTTCCTCAGGAGCTTAGTCTTTAGTTGCATGCCACATGTGGTGTGGGAATGACTTAATTGGTACAAGGTACTCAGGTTTGCGATTGTCCACAGAGTCTAGATGGTAATATCCCCCATTCTCGTGTAGTCCTTATTATAGGGAGCCTCAAAAAGGTACCCTTAATTTTGGGAAATCCCCCAGAGATGCGTTTGACAACTTGAGGGATTGGATTGTTGGAGGAATGCAGGCCTTTCCTGCATCCCCTACAAGGTGACAGCAGAAGCCTCAATGCTTAAACCCTAAACCTTACATGCACCAAGGTACATAAACCTCACACTATGAGCTCTGTGGTTCGCGACGATTACTACGAGAGCGACAACAAAAACATCGCAACTCGGCTGCCGGCTGTGGTTTGAAGGGAGTTCGTGCACATAAACCAAGTGGAAAATGCCATCGACAGAGACCTGAAAACTGCAGCGCGTTCTACTTGAGGATTGCTAGTAGTATTAGTGCTACTACTTCTTGTGGAGGGTCAATGGGGCTTAATGGTTTTACCGTTGGAGCTTGGGGTTTAGGGTTTCGGGCAGCTTAGGGCTGGAGACGGGCTAGATGGGACTCAGAGATTTTATATCAATGCTCTACGCGGCAAGGTTTTCACCACAAATCAGCTTAGACCGCTGCAGGGCCTGAAAATCCGCGTTTGCGGTTTCGAGGGCTTACCCCAATGCCCAAGGCTGTTAGGAGGATCGTGGGCTAAGGTGGAGGGATTGGGGTTAGGGTTTAGGGTAGGGAAGGTTTAAACCCTGCCTTTCCATTCCCTAAAGGGTCCAAGGACCCAAATAATAGGGTTCTAGGGGTTTTAGGGCCTAGAACCCTATTATTTGGGCCCTTGGACCTTAGGAAGTTCCTAGCCGCCCACAGAAGGCTAACGTCCCCAAGGCTTATAGCTCTGAATCCACGTAAAGACTAGACCAAGTTTAGGGTTTAGGATTTAGGGCTTTAGGGTTTAGGGCTTTAGGGTTTAGAGTTGAGGGTTTAGGGTTTAGGGCTTTCGGGTCTGGGGTTTCAGGGCTTTAGGGTTTAGGGCTTTAGGCTTTGGGGTTTAGAGCTTAGGTCTGAGGTGATTATAACCCAAGGAGTAGCTGTAGTTATATCCCAACAATCAGCCACTCTCAAGCGTCCTGACTACAGGTATCTTTGGGCTAAATGTGCCTATTCCGAACATCCAAGTTGACCCTATAGAACCTACTATTTGGGGACATTGTCTTCTGCTCCCAAAAAGGGCTCTGCGTGGGGTCAGGGTAAGCCCTAGCTAGACCCAGGCTAGGGTCTTCAAAAGCACAGACTGCTGCATTCCTTGAAGCTCATTTGCAAAGGTGTGGAACGAGACGCGCGAGGGCTGGGAAGTCTACTGGTATGAAGCTGGCTGCACTACGTGGGACTTTCCGTAAATTCGGGGTGTAAGGAAATGTGGGTTCCTGACACTGAGAACCGAAAACATAACAGGCAAACCTATGCCATCAGCGTAGTAGATGTTGATACTCCTGCATGATACTTTGAGGACAAGCGCTCATAGAAGCATGATGCATCTGTAGGTGTCTTTGTTGTACATGTCTAGGTTGATGAAGGGCCGGATTGTATTGCTCCTGTTTGGATATCCCGTGCAGTATATTCATTTCTTCCAAATCAAGTTAATGATACCGGGAGTTTCCTGTAATTGTGGCTTTGCTTCTATGACTCTATGCGGTATCCTTGCGGTTAGGACAGGATCCGCTTCTGAGAACACCTGCCCGAAACCTTAAACCCTTGACCCCAAACCCTAAATCCCTCCAAGTCCTCATCCTTAAAGCCTAAACCCCAAGCACATAACACAGGCATCCCGGTTGCAAGCTTGCAGTCACACCTCGAATCCATGAGACACATCGGGTGAGGTAAGGCTTTGGTATTTAGGATAGGGTTTAGGGCTTAGCATCAGAGGCACACCCCCGAAATCCTGAAAAAGGAATGGGAGTGTCCATCACCACTGTACCCTAAACCCTGAAGTCTGGACTCTAAACACTGAACCTAAAACCCTAAACCCTCAACCCCGGATTATAAAGTTGATTATCTTGGGGTTGAGCTTGGGACCCCCTCCCCCTGTTTAGAAACACTCAAATACTGAAGATCCCTAATTCACAAGCCCAAGTGCCAGCCCTAGACTCTAAGCCCCATATGGTAGCTCAAATCCTAAACCCTAAACCCTCTACATTCCGTATCCTAAACCCTAAACCCGGAACAGCCCCACATTCTAAACCCTGTACCCTAAACCTCAAACCTTGCTTTTTTGCCCATACTCCAAACCGGTCCCCATACCATAAATCCTAAATTCTACCTGGACCTGAAAGGTAGGCAAGCTAATGGCCAAAAACCATTAATCATAGCCCAAAAGGCATTATTCTACATACTTTTTGGGGTTCAGGTTGTCCCTATCCCAACTCCCTTACCCTAGATCAGAACCAGTAAGAGCCCTCAGGAGAATTCGAAGCTCAATGCCAAGCCATTCCCTGCCGCTTTCGCTACAAACCAGGTTTAGGGTGTAGCGCTTTAGGGCCTTTAGGGTTTTGGGTATAGCGTTTATAGGGTTTAGGGAGTTTAGCCGTTAGACTTTAAGGATGACCCACTCTAAGGGTTCAGGGTTTCCAGCTTAGGGATGACCGACTGTAAGGGTTTCGGGTTTGAGGATGACTCGCTGTAGGTCTACATGGTTTGAGGCTTGAGGTATCAGGGATGAGGGTGTAGGGATTAAGCCCGGGGGGCCTGGGGATTAAGGGTTATAGGGCTTTAGGGAGATTATCCCAAAAGCGGAGAATCAAATGGAAGAGATGGACACTGGGGCTGCATAGGGGTTTCCATTTTCTTTTCCATGATCCCTGTACAACCCAAATATATAACCCCTATTATGATATAGCAGTTTCCATTTTCCATTCTCCCTATACAGCCCCAATATACAGAGCTCATTCCCTTTAATCACTTCAGGGTCCGTCGAACGCCCTGGCATGCTCTTATTTGGTCTCATGCTCACCACCCAGGACACCAGTATCTGTCATATGGGCCTTTGCCGCAAGTTGCCAGTGCAGCAGGTGGACAACAGCAGGAGTAAGAATTCGAGCGCGACTAACGCGCAAGCGCAAGCAGCACGACGACAAGGCCTTCGTTCGGACGCCTTGCGAGAAGCTAGCCAGGACTTGCGCTGTGCAGGCCTGGCCCTGAAGGTCTGAGGGTCAAAACGAGTTTAGATCGATGGTCGAAACCGGGGGCCTAAGGTGCATCTATGAATGCCGCTGAAAGATGTTGAGCTCTACCCAGCACTGCTACTGCGCCACCTGCAACGGCTGAAGGAATGGATCCTGATTGTTGTGGCTATGCAATCCCCGAGGATATATGGTAGATTCCATTGTCTTTTACTGTCCTGCATTTCCTACTGATCAGGGGTAAGCTTAGTGGTGCAGGGATGCAGCTTCTCTCAGTAGCGTCCTTTTGAGAGATTAAAACATAAATATCCCGGCTTAGGTCCAAAGGCCATTATGCCAAACCCCACCGGTATATGGGCCCCCCATATGATGGGTCTCATGAGGGATTATTGGGGGCTATTAAGGCCTAGCACACCTTATTGGGGCCTGTGAGGCCTTGTTCGTTTGGGGCATGCATATTGGGGAGACCCCCGGTAGCTCTATGATTCGGGGTCTGCATATGTTGCTACAAGCCCAACATAAATCTAGTACAGGGGGAACCCAGGGTGGCCAGTGTTTTCGGGTGGTTAGGGAGCAGACCCTAAATTCTAAACTTTTTAGCGGGGCCGGTGCGTGCAGTTCGCCCTCGATTTCCCCCTGTGCTTGCAAAGGAAGAGTGAACAGCTGCCATGGTTTCGGGTTCAGGGCTTTGGGTTTAGGGCCTTAGGCTCTAGGGCTTGGGGCATCACCCGAGCCCTGAACTTCAATCCTAAACCTGGGTTGACGCACATTGGTTATGTGAACAGGAGCAGCATCCTGGACCCAACTCTTGCAAACATGGGTCCAGCCTTCCGAATCAAGGGTTAGGGGGTTAGGGTCCAGGGGGTTGAGGGTTTTAAGGGTTTACGGGGTTTCCAGCTTCTTCCTGTTAGTAGCCGATAGGTAGGATTTCGAAACCCCCTTGACGCCTTGTAGGCTTACACACGCTTACGTGGAAGCTGTAAGCCTAAACCCTAAACCCTAGAGACGGCTACAAATGGCAAGGTCAAGAAGTACGGACTTGAGCGTTCCAAAACGCAGGCCTCCTGGATACCGATTTAGGTTTGAGGGTTTGGTGGCTTTGCGTGCTGTGCTTGGGGGGGGGGGGGATAATGTACAAGACTACAAGCTCGACCTTAAGGGCGCAGTTTGATTTTTCAGGGTTATGTTTTGTTTTCTAGGGTTTTGCATAGGGTTTCATACCTCTGGTCTGAGGTGAAGGCTCATGTTTGGGGCAAGCATTGGCTGTTTAGGGTCTTCTTGGCTGCGTGGAGTTCCGGCTTGTCTCCTGAAGCCACAACATTTCCGTAGGGCTGCGTGACATGCAACGTCTGGTGTCCAGGGGTCAGGCGGTTTCAGACATATGCGCAGCAGAAGGCATAGTGACGGCACCTAAGGGTTGTTTTTGTTCAAGGCCGTTGTAGCTTCAAGCTTAGGATGCAGAAGTGTGAGGTAGATGTGATCCAAGTGGTGAATAGGGTAACTAAGGCATTCCGAAAAAAGATCTGCATAACAGGGGTGCCCTTGGGGTGGCGGTCGGAGGTGCTATCGCACCTTGTCTGTGACATATGTTGCAGGCTTCATGAGCCTCAAGTTATCATGTCCCTAGTATGAAAGGCACCTGACGCAATGAGCTTGTTGCATGGTATTTTTGCACATCAATCCCTATAACATCCCTCGATGCCCTTACATTATCCATGTCTCCTCAAGGTCCTTGGGGTATCCGCATTTCACCTGGGGATGCCATGGGGACCACTTTGGGGATTTCTCAGCCCTAAATTTTACACCCTAAACCCTAGTGCATTCCCTGCGAAGCACCAGGTAGTAAGGTAGCAATTCTATTCTTAGGGCATAGACACCTAGTCATCAGCTTCTGGGCAAATAACGAAAAAATGCATGCGGGCAACTGAAGTGGTGCAAGTTTTGTCATCCTTAAGGTTTTTAGGGTTGAGGGGCTTAAGGGTTTAGGGATTTTAGGGATTTTAGGGAGTTTAGGGAGTTTAGGGAGTTTAGGGATTTTAGGATTTGGGGGTTTAGGGTTTGATTAGGTTTTAGGGTTGGTCTTTAAACAGTAAGCTGCGCACTTGTGGTTCCCTGAACGTGGAAAGGCTTTCCAGTTCTACGAGGAAATGAAGGAAGCTGGAAAGATAGGCCAGCATGGGCTGCTTTCCGAAATGCTCCCTGTGGAATGCAAAGAAAGGCTTCTGTAATCCCCTCACTCTCATATAGTACCAGCAGACATCGGGGGGAGTATTCATTTCTTGGGGTGGTAGTATCATGGGGAGGTAATTACTTCATGTTGTCAGAGATATGTTTCCTTCTTCCGGGTACGTACTCCTACTTACAGATCACGGGCCGCATTAGAACTGTGACCCTCACAGGGGGCCACAGTCTGGACATCCTACCATGTCAGGCAGGATAATGCTCGCTAAGTGCATGTGGGGTTCAGTAGGAGCTTTGGAGAGTGTATACGCATACATCATGCGCCCATTTACTGCGACCATGCGCCAAGATCCTACGAGAGGATCATGCATTTTGGCTATCTTGCATCACAAGTGTTGCAACTTCTCCTCCACCAGCAGAAGCTATACATTGCAAAGGTCCTTGCGGGTTAGCCAGTTGGAAACCAGAAGCCCTGAGCCCTAAAGCGCGACGTCCCTAATGTAGGGCTTTGGGGCTAAGACGTGGCAACGGCTTTCCTTTAGTTCATCTTATATACCTTAACAGCAACAATCCTTTTAGTCAACACCTGGGCACCTGTGGGAAACCCTTCACTTCAGCATGGGTTTCTAAACTTCA
The DNA here is from genome assembly GCA_905231905.1 of Symbiodinium pilosum. Lineage (NCBI taxonomy): Eukaryota > Dinophyceae > Suessiales > Symbiodiniaceae > Symbiodinium > Symbiodinium pilosum. The sequence continues at coordinate 111,383 of CAJNIZ010003547.1, read as the reverse complement.
CGGGACTTCCTTGAGGCTCAAGCATGGGATTCACACCGATCCCACAGCTTCTGGGACATCCCATACTGGCTTAGGGTTTAGGGTCCAAGGTACCCTGAGCCCTAAGCCCTGAATCTGCAAAGCTTCGCATTCACGTTGCGGCACCTTCCCCTTATCCTGCTCTTCTTACAGCTGCCTTCTGTGGGGGTGGAAAGTGGATCCATATTGCAACTCTTACATATTGCCATCCATACCTCCAATGTAGTAAGCCCTATTTAACCCTATTAAACCCTATATAACCCTATTAAACCCTATATGACCCCTATATAACCCGATTAAACCCTATATAACCTTATTAAACCCTATATAAATTCACTCCCCCAGAGTCCCTTTAGCAGCAGCAATCGTTGCAGTCACCTGCTGCAGGCGAATCCAACATGAGGTCGATTCTGAGCAGCTGAGTGTTCGCCAAAAACTGTTCTGCAAAGCATACATGCTCGAAGCAGTATGTCTGCATGGCCAGTTCTACTTCTCCCACTCTTCATTTTCAGATCACAAAAAAAGAGCTGATTTTGCCAACTGCCCAGTAGCCCCTTGAATGTTCCAACCCCGAACCCAAGACCTAAGCCCCAAAGCGCAATGAATACAGAAAGTCCTCAACCCTCAACCTAGTGATGTGCATGTGAAATGTTTGTAGGATTTGCATTTTTCCCGACATGGCTTCAACCAACAGAAAGCCCTAAGGCCTGAATCCCTAAACCCTAAACCCCCTAATCCCCAAACCCTAAGCCCCCCAACCTTGAAGCCCTAAATCCCGACCCCTTCACCCACAAATCCCTGAAACTTCAGCGCAGCCAACCAGCAGGCGAGAAGCCCTCCATCCCTTCGCCGGAGGAGGGTGCATCTTGACGTCTTGACGGAAACTAGCATAAAAGAAAACCTGTATGGCAGGATATGGACGTAGGGCAATGTAGAGAATATATGCGTCAGCATTGACGCCCCACGCAAATAATAGGGTTCTAGGGCCCAAATACAAGATGTTAATGGTATTTGGGCCCTAAAACCCTATTATTTGGGTCCTTGGACCCTTAGGGTATTGCTTTGCTTGAAAGGAATCCCATTGATGTGGCTCTTGCGTAGGTATGGGTGGTGGGACAGATCGGTCCTCTTGGCCCTGACTTACTTCTTCAGCAAAAGCGGAGCCAGGTCGCTAATCTTACAACATAGGCCTTCAAGAACCCTGCCTTTGAGAATGGCGGCGTGCTTGCTAATTTATTCTACCCTGCTACAAGTAACCCTTGAACCTTGAGCCACAATAAGGCCAGCATAATCCATATATGATCACGTGAAAAGCCAACAAATCCTGGACCCTAGTCTTTCCTCCGCATATTAAGCCCTGTGCGGCCCCGTACAGCAATGCGTTGGTGAAGCCCGGGTCTCAAAGTAGCATTTGCTCCTCTAGCGGCTTGAAGACAGATACTTTAGCCTTGCCAAAATGGATCCCCATATGCCCGTTGTTTAAGGATAGTAGTCAGTAGTCTCAAAACGCCCATTGTGGTGAGTTTCTCATATGTTCAGGGGAATGTAAGCTTAGAGTCCCTTACATAACTTGTATCTCGCTGCACTCCTATTCAACTTGCGAGAGTTATTCGAAACTTCCCATCGAATCCCTCCAAACCTTCAGCCCTTTGTAACGTAATATGGACCATCGATAATAATCCTCTTATCATCCCTATACACTTCAAGGTCCCACGAGGAACCAAGATTTTGAGAACTGGCCCCGCACCGCTCCGCCTTGTACCCTAAACCCATACCTGAAGTCCATAACGCAAAGCCCCGATCCCTAAACTTTGATCCCTAAACCGTAAACCCTAAATCCCAAGCACTGAAGTTACGGAAGTGTAAGCATGGCTGAGGTATTCTTCGATCACCGCCTGCAGTGCTGGGTGCCGGGCCGACAACAGTACAGGGTTCGGGTTTAGGGTTTAGGGAACAGACTGTGAACGTGTGAACGTGTTGGTCTCTACTCTCAGAATTTTAATTGAGAACATTGAGCAAAATCAAAAGTCACACATGCCGGGTTCCAAGGATCTCCCTCACTCGAAGGCTTTCGGGTTTGCGGTTTAGGGCTTAGGGTCTCTAACCCAGCAAATCCCCAAACCCAACTCCAAAATGTTGAGGTCTGTTTTTTCTGGAGAGGAGGCCGTCCCCACTCCCGCTGCTACTCTGCAATGTGCCTGGTCTGCATTGCATGGTGGTTCAGGCTTAGAGTCCAGGGCACAGGGTTTAGGGTGTGAAGGGTGTAGGGTTCAATGATTTGGGTCGAAGATTCCAGAGTAGGGGCTAAAAAGCCCAGGTTTGAGTTTTTAGGCATTCAGGTTTATAGGTGTTCTATGAGGTTTAGTGGGCCGCAAAGACTCACTGGAGCATTCTGCGGTCCCTGAGGACCTAGGAACGTCTAGGGCTAGAGGAAGTAGAGAGACTCCATGAGACGTCGAGAGAACTGAGGGATCATACAAGTGCAGCCAGGTCCTTGCGAGCACAATTAGCGCACATTTCAACCCTTTGCCAGCCGACGCAAGTGGGATGCGTTCAAAAAATGGGCCAAAGGCCAAAGGCCCAAACCCTTCACAACTGACCACTTTAATCCCTTAAAACGGGTGCTCCCCTTGCCGCCCTCCTGGCAGATAGATCCTCAAGGAAAGGAGGCGTTGCCATAATAAGATGCCGTGAAGCTGTCCTCCAAAACGCTTGAGATCCTACATCCCAAATGCCTGGGTATCAAAAACCCTACAGCCCAACGCCCTGAGTCTCAAATCAACACCCCCCCCCCCAGAAAAAAAAATAAAGTCGCATTTGAGTTGAGGAAATATGGCTTCGAGGGCGCCAAGCTACTGGCTGTTGCGAAGAGGCTACATGCCGGCAAAGAGTTGAGAGTTTTTAAGGCTTGGGGTTCAGGATTCTGGGTTTACCCGGACCCTGGTAATGGAATATGCCCACACAACCCCAATCCAGGAAAGACGTACAGAGTCCAGGTAGGGTCAAGGGAGTGCAGTCCATTTTTCTCTATCACCATCATTAGTACGATTACTGTTCCCAGTAGCCTTGGTAATATTAGCAGTGCCCTCGCAATGAAATTGCCCTCGCAATGAAAGTTGCTAGCGGTTGGCAACGACAAGTGTATCAGTTTGTCTGCCTTTGCACTTACAGCTGCTATTCGTAACTACAACTACTGTGACGAAAGTTGGGTGCTTCTGCTGAAGCCATTGCTCTAGCCCGCACACCGCACATGGTACCCCTAAGCCCTGAACCCAAACCCCAAAGGCGCTAATTAAACCCTCAACTTGTTTAGGGTTTAATGATGGGAAGGCCGGAGCAACAGAGCCTAATTCTGATAAATTCCCTCGACCCTGATATGGGTGTTTCCAAAAATGAGTCTCCTCTTTCTTTGGATGATCTATACTGGAGCCCCCTGGCTACGAAAACCCTGTCCAATTCCTAGCTGTAATCTGTACATGATGTATTTTAAGCGCCTTCTCAAATAATTGTGTAGGTCCCCTTTGACAGTCCTCCAGTTCAAGACCAGAGTGGGTTGTTGTTAAGGAACTTGAATTACATTATTACAACAAGGAAACCTTGTTATTCATTATGCACCCATCATATGGTAACTTGATTTGAGCTCCTAAGCCAGAAGTGTATATGCTGGCAGCTGACACCCATATCCTTGATCCGGAACCTTGCTGTACCATAACAATGCATGTAGAGAAGCGAACCCCAGACGCGACCCGGTCGACGGCATCCTACCCGTACGGGGCGGTGGTGGCACACCCCTCATCTACAAGGCAGCGGGTGTTGGGGTCAGGGACCTAAAGCCCAAAACCCTAAACCCTAGGATTTGGGATGCTTAGGTCTTGAGATGCGATACGCAGATGTTTACAAAACAAATCTGAGGGTTCTTGTAAAATTGAGTATATCTTTTTTGAACTTTTCATGTTTGGCCATGGTTATACAGGTGGGAGAATGATGAGTGACTGGGTTAGGCCCCCACCCACTAGTTGGGACCACAAGGGATGATGGTAATCATTTTTGGGGTCCCTATATGTGCCATTGGTCGCTAGTTCGGAAGTGGAGCCTAGCCCAAGTTGTAGACATGTGTTTTGCAACTTGGGTGCCTGTGCAGGCCTCCTGTAGGCCTAAGCCTTAAGCCCTAAACCGTGTGTAGGGGACAGTTTTAAGGAGTCCTCGATTCTGTTAGGCTTTAGGCCTTCGTGTAGGAGGTAGAGACTGAGAGAGAGAACAGGGAAGAAATTTCAAGAGGCTACACGGGGATTAAACCCCTTCCTGGCACTGAGAACCTTGATGATAATTTAGGTAAGCATTTCTCCTGATATAACATGGTTCTATACTCGGGAAATTTACTGTAAAGGGTGGGGGTATTCTCAGGCGGAGGAGATTATGCATCATGTAGGATGTAGAGGTTGCAGAGGTTGATAAACAGAATAGGTAATCCCAACCCCGACAAATCGAACCCTATTACAGAAAATGATACCGATAGAGTTCAATTTGTGGCGCTACCACAGGCCTCTTACTGCTGATGTAGGAACCCGCGCGGGAGGCTTAGCCAAGAGCCTGTATCAATCGAGTTTCGTCAATCGTTCCAGCGGCATAGATTCTAGGTGCGGCTGGCAGAGAAATTGTTTTTACGGACTTTGCGATGAAAGTGCCACGGCGCGCTCATGCATGCACTTTTGAGTTCTTTTACTTTCAGAACGAGGAAGTCTCTTCTCTTTCCTGTGCCGATTTGCAGCGCCATATCTCTCTTCTCCCTTGCTGAAGAATGGGAATGCTGCGCCTAAAGAGTACTTACTTACGAAGTCCCATGAACCTCCAATTCGACATGACAGAAGACCTCCACATAAACCCTGAACATCCCTACTAGCCTTATATAGAGCCAGTTTCGATTTCCTGCCCCACTTGTTTTTTTCCATTTGATTCTCCGGTACTGGTTGGATAGATACCTCCAAACCCCAGATCCTCAACCTTGACTCCTTAATCCTGGACCCGAACCCTAATCCCTAAACCCGAACCTCTTATCCCTACACGCTATTCATATATTCTGGACCTTCCTCCAGGAGAAGGGCCCTACACCTCAGCAGATGAAGCAGCTGTCTCAGTTGGTTTTTCCTGGCGGCACAGTGGATACAACCCTAAGTACCCTATACCTTGGGAATAACGGTACTATAGTGTACTAAGATCATGCAGGAGTTTAAGTATCAACCGTAGTGCGCCCGGTCACTTCTTTTTTGGGAGTGAGCGGGAGGCCTCAACCCTTCTTCTGGAACCAGCATCGCCCTGCTTTCCTTGCTGATGTGACTCACCTAGGGTGCTTCGCTGGACTCGAGGGCTTACTTGCAGATGTTTGCCCCGATAAAACTATGATGCCCAACTTATTTGCACAGGCTTCTGGCTCAGTCACCAGGAGGGGTGTTTGCACGCCCTGAGTGGAGCTCTGGCACGAGGACTCTCAAGTCAGTGTTCTTGTTGGGTGCGGCGACAAGGTTTCAATGAATGCGTGCACGAAAATGGGTATGCTCCAAAAACAGGCTCCTCGTGTACTTCCTCAGAAACAGTAGAGCCTGTGATATTATGGCGCAGCTCCATACAGAATGTAGTTCTACATTTTCAAAGAGCAGACCCCTTGCAAAGAAGCCCGCCAACAGCTGTGACAACTCACATTGGTTTCTGGTATACCTCCAGAAAATTTCTTACGCCGCAAGCACGAAGCAGCGAGGTTTGCTAGAGCCCAGTACGCTTTGGAGGAACTATCTGGAGGTACAATGTGTTTCTCCTGAAAAGGAGGGTAGGGCCCCATTATCAGTATTCTAAACATTATCCTTACTAGTATTAGCCTTCCTATTATTATATTCATTATTTTCACTACTATTTTTAATACTAGTATTAGGTGTTTATCTTGAAAAGGTGGGTTTTCCAGTTGTATGACATCTGCCTGTTGCGAAGTTCTCTCAGTGCTGAACGCATCCGAGTAGCAGTTGCAATCAGGATGACACTCAGAACTACGCGATTTGGTAAGATAACCCTCGTTCGTTCCGGCTTCCCTGGGTTCCTCTTATGTTGGCTACATCTGCTTCCCTAAGGCCCACAGGTCTAGGGTTGAATGTTTAGGGTTTATAAGACTTAGAGCCAAGTGACAACATGAAGCCGTGCCCCCCCCCTTCAGCACAACACAAGTGATCATTGGAGTAAGCCCAAATTCGGGTATGCGCCCTTTGCAGAGGTGTTCCTGCATGTGCGAGTCAGGAAACTGTCAAACTTCTGTTTCTGACTATCTCTTTTATGCACCCCAAAACCATTAATCCAAGTAGCGACAGGCGTTGGATAAGCCCTCCTAGTCCTACAGTAAGGACCCTGTAAAGATCATGCTATTGTCATAGGGTTCTCGTTTTGGCGGGGCGCTAAACCCTGTGCCCTAAACCCTAAACCGCGTATTTCCAAGCGCGTAGGGCCTCCAGACCTGTATCTGAGGTACAAGGGTGGCCATATCGGTCTTAAATACTGAGCTGCCGGCCTTTGATTCGTCTCACCTAGGCTTTGTACGGGTTAAAGGTTTAGAATTAAGGGGTTTAGAGCTTAGGGGTTTATCCGGGAGGGTGGATCTAGTGTTTTGGTTTAGGTAGCTTAACAGTGAGTCGAGTAGTAGATTTGGAGACTACTATGGGAGCCCCTCCCCAACTCCCCCTTAAGCAGCAGTGAGGAGGGTTCAGTTTCAGAGTGTAGGATAAGTTCGCACAAGTGTTCGCATAGGGCCTACTATATGAGGTAGTCCGTGGTAGTTGCAAGCATGAATAGTTTCAGAAAGGATCCGCATAAATACCTTACACATTAGTTTATCACATGGTAAGATGTGATATAAACCGAATCGGTTCTTTGTGTTCAGCTCGATTACATCATGATTCTTAATATTGTGTAGGAGTCCGTAGGATAGTGAGAGCAGGATAGCCTTTGTGCGCTATCAAGAAAGCCAGCTATACCTCCTACGGGAAATTGTCAAGATGACTTTGGAATAGGTCTAGGGGTTTAGGGTCACCCTGGACATTTTTTAGGGCTTCAAGAACGATCCTAATGAACCTGCTTAGATGGGTTGGGTTTTTGGGCGTCTGGCCCATGTGACTTCGTTCGCTTTCCTCCCCAACAGTTGTGACGGGGCCGACCTGTGGAAAGAATTGATGGACGCCATTTGCTTGCATTGGCTTGCAGTATTCCTGCTGAGTACTTCAAAGACGCGGGTTACTAGTATAACCAAAATTTTTGAGAGGAGGAATACCAGGAACAACCGTGGACGGTATGAATCCTGCAGGACCCTAAGTAGCTTGCCTTGGGAATTTTTGTAGTTCAGTATCATGAAGGACATGCAGTAGTTTCCGTGTCAGCAATAGTACTTAACACATCCTCGCACCCAGCGGAGAGCTTGCGAAGAAGACAAGACAAAAGCACTGCAGCTATTGCTGCCATTATGATTTCTAAGTACTCCTACTATTACCTCTTGCATGAAACATCGGATGAAACCTGGCTTGAACAACATATATGGTAATTGGCCGGCTGGCATCCCTAAACCCAAACACAACTGCCGGAAGGTAGATGCCAATTTGGATTCGGGCCTCCTTGAAGAAAGTGTATTTCCAATGGTCCCTACTTTACCACGTTTGGGATTGAGGGTTTTTAGCAACCTTCAGGTGCGGTGCTGTGGCAATTCTATGAGGCCTTATTCATGGGATGACAATGAGTGCTAGGCATTAAGCCGTGATAGAAAGCACTCAGCGGTTGCGGAATTTACTTTCCATGCTGAGCCTGGAAGATGACGACCTAAAATCCTAAACCGAATGCCCTGAGAGGGATTTAGACGGGATTCCCGGGCCCTTCAGGGCACCCTCAACCGCAAACCCTGAACCTTCAGCCCTAAACCCTCAACCTTATACCTTAAACTCTAAGCCCTAAACCTTGTACCCTAAACACTAATCCCTCAACCGTAAACCCTCACTCCATGCACGTTGGCTCAAACAGCACCTGAAGAAGAAACGTAGCGACCCTCAGAGGGCTTTGCTCTGTAAGGGTCATGCTGCCGCCTTTCGCCAGGCGCTGCGCTTGAAGGGTTTAGGATCTAGGGTTCTGAGGGGCCTAAATGGATTTGGGTTCACAAAGTTTAGGGATTTAGGTTTACGGTTTGAGGCCTAAATCATTGCCAACCATGGAGCTCCACATGGAAAAGAAAATGGATACTGGCTGTGCATACGGGTTAATCGGGACTTTGGGTTGTAGAAGCCTGAAGAAGGACAACTATCATGTTTGAGGTGTATGCGAGTCAGGGTTTGGGGTTTAGTTGAGGTAGTGTATGTTCTAAATATTCAAGGAACCTAGGATTGATACCAAAACCCCTGCATGACAATGAGGAAACCAAATCTTGGGAGTCATGGTGCTATAGTATACGAAGGTCATGCAGGTTTCAGGACCAAAATTAGGACTATGATATTTGTATATTTGTGATTCTTCAGGCGCCTACATTGCTTGTAAATCCTCAAGTGAGCAGAGTTAAGCCTTGAGGTAGATTTCTTTGAGCTGCGAAGGAGAGTAAGATTCAGCAGGGGCCAGCTAGGCGACCCTACTGTAGACGCCTGAAAAACTTCAAAATCATTCCCCAGCATGTGGTTACAGTACAGTAGAATTTCCTCAGAGCTTAAACCTGCTCCGGCATCCCCAAAAGCCAGTATGTCCCTCCAGCAATTCGCGCATAAACCCTGTAAGCGCCTTGCACCCCAGCCTTGAACCTAAGCCCGAAACCCGTGAACACTACACGCAGGCAAGAGGCATATGGCAGCGTTGGAGCCAAGGATAACTGAGCACATGCAGACTTTTCAGGTTTGAGGCGGGTTTCCCGTATTGGGCTGTGGGATGATGAGGCCAGGGCGGTTAGAGGACTTTTAGTTTTAGTGGTTAGCCCTCGAGTCTTTGGGAGCGTCGTTTAGGCTTTCGGGTAGTTTAGGGCTCTTCGGGTTCAGGTTCCAAGCCCTTACTCCGAAACCTAAGCCTTAGACTGAATGGTTCAGGCTCTTGTTCCCGAGGCCATGAGTCTAAGCCCTTTAGCTCGTTATCCCGAAAGCCGTGAGCTGGTATAAGCTGCTTGGGCCACCTACATCGATTCCCACTTGATTTCAGCTTGCCTCCCCGTGGGATGTCTCAAAAGAATGGATTGCTTTCGTGGCTTTTGTTTTTCCGGTTGAGGGGATTACGGGCTTCTAGGGTTTTAGAGTCTTGGACAAACCTCCAACCTGAGATGCAGGAGAAATGCAAACACATGCAGACATATTGCCTATCCGGATTGGTATGAGCCATAGTCTAAACTTCTTGAAGGCGTTATATAGGGGATTATACAGGGGAATATCATACGGGCTATTCAGGGGGATACTAGGAGTTTAGACTATAGCTATAGGGTTTGCCAGGATCAGTTACAACTTGTTCTGCAGCTGCCAGAGCCTACGGGTGCAGAGGATAGGTCAGACATGTGTGCCAGTGTACCCCTAAACCCCTTCCTAGGCTCATCCTTTCTGAATCCTTAACGGGGATTCCTGCACTCTCTGTCCTCGCAACTAGTATCGTTCCCCAGGGTCGTTAAGGGTACCCCATTTACAAAACCCCCAAACCCCAAATCCTGAGCCCTAAGACCCAAGCTTGCATTTTGCAAGTCGGCGTTCCAAACCAGAAGCCGCAAACCGAGGTCTTTGTTGGGGTTCCAAACCCTAGGCCCCAAGCACGAAAGCCCAAGCCTTACTTTGGGAAGTTGGGTTTCAATCTTAAACCCTAGACCCTATACCCTATATGGGGGTTTCCCAAAATTAGGGGTCCCTTTTTGGGGTCCCTATAATAAGGACTATAGTATTTTGGGGTCTATATTTTGGTCCCTCTATTTTGGGAAACTACCATACCCTAAATCCTATACCTCATACCCTATAGCCCATCTGCTCCGAGAGGACCCACTCGCCAATGCCTTCAAGAAGCCGGGGCGCTCAGGGGTTCAAGTTTTGGGGGTTTAGGGCTTAGGTTGTGGGTTTTCGACGGGTTCTCTCTGGACTTTGGGGGGTGTATATATACATATATATATATACACGACTTGGCTTACAACCAGCTTAGTACCTATCAGGGCTGAGCTTTAGGATTAGGAGGTGGGGTGGGCGGGGAGGTAAATCTGGGGGACACATGGCGGGCTAGGGTTGGGAGAGCCGGGGGGTTCATGACTTCTCCCAGCGCAGAAAGAATCGTCCAAGAAAACAAGTTGGTAAGGTAACATAGAGGCTCATAACAAGAAACGGCACTCCATCTTTAATAAGCAGCCCCCAAATCTCGAACTGATTTTTGTAGGCCCTACAATCCTGGTAGCGGCTTCTACTGGCTGTTAGCTTCTCATTAAAGTCGCCGGGGTGCTCTCTCGTTGAGACTTATTGAAGCGTATTTGCCTTCTTAGTGGTAGGAAGATGGGTATTTGGCAGTCAACAGGGACCCCCCAAATCCTCTTGAAACCCCTGTATATCCCTATACAACCCCCAAAAAAGGAGATCGACAATCGCCTTATGATCGCTTCCCCCTAATATTCCCCCCCCCAATATTAAACATGGGTTCGCCACAATTCCATAAATCCTGAAATCTGCTCCCAAGATTATCTTTACAGGGGCCAAGACTAAAGTTAATCGCGGCTCGGATCCTCTGAATGAGGGGGGGGTTTAGCACGAGTCTTCAAGATTAGGGATCTCCTTGATTTTCTAGATTTTGATTGTTTTTGAATGGTTTTTATAAAGGAGTGTATATAGAAGAATTCCAGAAACAGATTCCAAGGCCCTAATTTGGAATAGCCTCTAATAAGCCCTAATTTGAAATATTCGCTTATGAGTGCCTAATTTAGAATAGTCCGTAATAAGGCCCTAATTTGAAATTGCCCCCAATAACGACCTGATTTGAAATATTCCCTTATGAGGCCCTAGTTTGAAGCATTCCCTTATGAGGCCCTAGTTTGAAATAGTCCTTAATAAGGCCCTAATTTGAAATAGTCCCTGATAAGGCTCTACTTTGCAATAGCCCCTAATAAGGTCCTAATTTGAAATAGTTCCTAATAAGGCCCGGATTTGAGATAGCCCCCAATGAAGCCCTAATTTGAAATGGTCCCTTAATTGTTAGATTTAATCGAATTTTGTACGATGTTAAGCA
>CAJNIZ010003547.1:72832-100092 GCA_905231905.1 Symbiodinium pilosum | reverse complement strand
GAGCCCTTTAATATTAGGGGAAAGGATTAGTCAGATGGAGAGTCGAAGGGTCCCACAACCAGTCCAGCACTGAAGGGGAGGGAGGTATTCGTTTTAGGATTCAGGTTTGTAGAGCGTTTGAAGAGTTATACAGGACTATAGAGGAGGTAGCGTGGATGCTAAAAATTCTGCATGACCCTAAGTACCTAATACCTTGGGAATTATGGCATATAGCATGCTCAGGTCATGCAAGATCTTAACATCAACAGTACGCAAGGCATATATAGGGATCTAGGGCTAATGGGTTACGGTTTCGGTTAATTGGGGGCTTTTCTGGGGGTCCCTGTATGCGGATTCTAATCAGTTGAAACTCTATATCCCAAACCCTCAAACCCTCAATCACATTGCAAACCGCCAAATCCTAAAAGCTCCAATCCTACGTAGACGACCACCAAACTTCTTGGGTTTAGGGGTTAGGGTTTGCAGCTTAGGGGTCGGGTGCTGCAACCTTATCTGACAGATCTTGAGGCACAGTTCAAGCCACAATGGTAGCGGACCACACATGTTTTAGTTGGCCTTGAATGTTGCTGGGTAATTAGCTCGGCTGCAGCTAGAACTTGCTGGCGTAACTGCACTTGTAGGCTCTTGTGACCACCAGCAACCTGCGACTACACAGAAGCCTCTAACGCGGGAGCCTGAGTACATAGAAAACAAGGCCTTGTGATTCTTATATATTCTTATATAGATGTAGTATAAGCTCCCCCGAGCCATATTCTGCGTGGGACCCTACAATAGGAGCAGCTTGCGTGCAGGAGGCATGTGAGCCTCACCACCGTGTTTGCCAACATGGCTCTGCCTGCACCCCAGATTCTGCCCCAGATCAGATTTCCCAATGGGCTTCTAGGGTCCCATAGGGTACCGCAGAGAGCTTGGTAAGGAGGTTTAGGATCTAAGGGTTTAGGGTTTAAGGTTTAAGGGTTGAAAGGGTTTAGGGTCTAGGGTTCAGGGTTTAAGGGTTAAGGGGTTTAGGGCGTAAGCGTTTCGGGTTTGGTGTTTGCCATGAGCCCCACTGACAGCTTTCCTCGTCAGTTCGCACTTCAGTCGCTCATGAGGTTGGCTGGCAAGGGGCAAAGAACTTTGCATTCCTTTGCAAACGGCCATTATTTCGGGTCCCCCCCGTCATATTGATTGTCCGCGATCAGAGTCACCATCATGACTACCTGTATGCTATGGGTAACAACAACGTGTCTACATGTTTTGGCTGCTGGGGATAGTGAAAAAGAAAATGGAAACCACTATTTTACATAGGGGTTATCAGGGGTTATATATGCAACTGCAAGATACAAGTTGTGTGGCAAGTATTCTGGCCAGTACTCCCAGCAAATACAGCGAACACTGCCGGTCGATTACATGATTGTGATGCTTGTTGCTGTATTGTCACTCATAGAATAGTCATCATTGTTATTCCTCCTCGCTGATGCCATTTCTACCGCGATTGCGGCCATCATCCTGGCAATATTTGGGGTTTACCAAAACTAGGGGTACTTTTTGGAGGTCCCCAGAATAAGATTATAGTAGTTTGGGGTCTGTATTGGGGTCCCCCTATTTCGGGAAACTTCGTACCATTTCTGTTTGAACTACGTGTGGTAGCTCAATCTGACACCTGCTGTCCTTAATGGTTTTCAAGTATGGCATGGGACATTACTAAGCAGAAATCCCACACGCCCCGGATGACCGACTCTACTCCTATTTCGAAACCCAAAACAAACATCCTACACCCGAAGCTTTGAGTCCGAAATTGAAATGCCAAGTTAAAATCGTTCAAACATCACCTCGTACTTCAGAACCTGGATTACTACTACATTAATGTCAGAACCTCACAAGGGCTAAACTTCGAGCCAAATCTACGGGAACTCCAAATCATTGCGCTTGGAGCATCTCCGTCCCATCCCCCCCAAAAAAGACAGTACCCCAAAAGGAGTGCAGTAAACCCTGAAGGGCCCTCTGCCCCTGCAGAATCCCTGCCGGGGACGCCCAGAAAAGATATCCCCAGATATTTTCCAGACTAGTCCTTTTTCTAAGAAAGTTTACACACCAAGCCCTAAACTTCCAAATCTTACGCCCCGCACCCCACACATTTAGCCTCATCCTATAGCTGGGTAGGTATATGGGAGATTGTATAGGGGAGTATTATAGGGCTTAACGAGGTGGATATTAGGAGTGTAGAGTATAGCTCATAGTCCATTCCTTCATCCCCACCAACCACCCCCATAAACCCTAAACCCTTACCACATATATATATATACACATTGATATAGTTTCAATGGGCTTTAGGGGCCAACCCTGATCCAAGTTGAGGCCTTGGGCGGCCTTTGGTCTGGTCTTCTGGGCATCCGAGTTGCACAGGGGCAGGGTTTATGGTTTAGGATTTAGGGTTTAGGGTTTAGGGTTGAGGGTTAGGGTTTAGGGTTTAGGATCTAGGGTTTAGAGTTTAGCGTTTAGGGTTTAAGGGGGTAGGGGGTGTATAGGGGATAGAGGGGTTATATTGGGATAATGGGAGATAAAATGGAAACTACTATTTAGGTTCAGTACTGCCCCCACTCACTGTCGCTAACAGTCGCCTAATCCGTTTCTATTAACACACCAACCTCATAAAAGCACAACACCTTGGAAGGTGCGGGGGTTGCTCAGATCCACCCTGCCCATCTCTCCAAACTCGGTGTTTCAATTGGTCAGATCCAACCCGCCCGTCTCTAAACTGTGAAATCCATTTGTGCTTGTCAAGCCCTTTACCACCTCCCCTGCCTTCTTTATCCCTTCCCTGCCCTTCCCCTCTCTCTGTCTCTCCCTCCCCCTATCTCTCCTATCTCTTCTCTCTGCCCTCTCCCTCTCTCACCCTCTCCCTCTCCCCCTCTCCTTCTGTCTCCTCCAGTGTCCTCTTTCGCTCTCACCCTCTCCCTCCCTCTGGAATCCAGAAAATGAAGTGGAAGCGCAGAAAAGCAGAGCAGGAAAGCCGAAGAAGCCCTTTTGGGAGCACAACTGAAAAGTAGAAAATCCTCAAGGCCAGCAGCTTTGCAGCCCAAACTGCAAAACTAGAGGCACAAATCCTGGAGCACAAAATTTCAAACTAAGGAACACCTAGCACAAACAAAACACAACTCCTTCGAGAAACTGAACAGCTCCCTAGATCCTGAACCCCTTAACCCTAAAAGCCTTAAGCCCCCTTCAGCTTGCCACAGCAAAGGCATTGTCCTTTCATCTGCGCTTTGATCAACCCGGTCTGGTCTCAATCTCAGGAATGCAGGCGCTTAAAGGCTTAACGCAAGGTACAAAGCGGTGGGGTAGTTGTTGTATCGTAATAAAGCAAGGTGGGAATGTAGAATTGACGCCGAAAAGCACTCAAGTTGTACGATCGGCTTTTCTCTGCGTTTTTTTTTTTCCGACATTCTTTCAGTTAATTAGTACCTCTAGATTGCTTGTGACTTCAGTGCTTCAATTCTCTTGATTCTGACCGCTCTCACGTGCTCTTCAGGGTTCAGGGTTTAGGGTATCTTCTATCGCACTTGCGAAGTTGGAAGCAACTTTGACGCAGGCCAGCGCCCAGAGGGTTCAGGGTTTAGGGTTTAGGGTTGGGGTGCCCTACCATGACACAGGGTTTAGGGCTTGGAGGTCCTAGCGCCAAAGTCCGAAATCCTAGAGCCCTGATTTCGGCAGAGGTCCAAATACTGAGCCCTGGCCCTAAACCCTACACAAATCCTATAGAAGCTAGACACCATCTAAACCTTGAAGCTCCAAACCCTCCAACCTAACACTCTAAACCTAAATCATCGACGCTAAAGTCAGAACCCGCAGACCTTGTACAGAATACCTGGAACCTAATCCCTGAAACTTAGGTCCTACACCCTATTCCCTAAACACTAAACCCTCAACCCTGAGTCCTAGACCATCAATCCTAAATATTAACTAAACCCAAAACCCAGAGCCCTAACCCCTAACCCTAAATCCTAAACCCTACTCTATATACACCCTAAATCCTAACCCTAAGCCCTAAAATCCTGAGGCCTTCTTCTTGGCGGCCCTCTTTCTGTGCGCTGGAGCCGCCTCGGGAGTGTTGGCTCGAAGTCCCAGAAACACGCGGTTCAGGGTTTAGGGTTTATGGTTCAGGGTTTAGGGTTTATGGTTCAGGGTTTAGGGTTCATGGTTCAGGGTTTAGGTTTAGGGTTTATGGTTTAGGGTTTATGGTTCAGGGTTTCGGGTGCAGGGTTGGGTCAATCCTTGGGTTAATCCTTGGGAGCTTAGGGTTTAGGCCTTAGTCCGTATACACAAGCTTCGTTCGGTTTAGGACTTTGGGTTTAGGGCATAAGGTTGTAGCGAAGTGGGCAAGAGGCAGAAGACATCGCGGGCCGCGTAGGGAGAACCAACCCCAGGGCTTGGATACCTAGGTCTCTTGTCGCAGTCTAGACTCTGGGGATCAAAGTGTACAAATAACCCCTACTGCGTGTCCAAAAGTCTATGAGCAGTGCCTATTTTGGGGTTATTCGGATCCCTAATGCAAAGAAAGCAGCTGCAAATGCTTCGAGAGAGCTACCATTGCAAATCCCTGCTTGCTGAATGTGGGGATAGGAACCGCTACCAGCATGGTGCTTACTGGTGGTACGCTCGAGCGAGATACGTCATGTTGATGATGGCGTTTCATGATCATGTCATAGTGTTTGTGAAGGCACATACACATAGATAAGCGGGGTGTACTCAACATTGCAACCCTGAACCCAGTCAGCTTAAGGGCAAGACTCCTAAGCGTGGCAATTGGGGATTGTCGAGGAAATATTCATGATGAGTAGAAAGGAGGGGCTTGAACTCTCAGCGGGCAGGATCGCCCATCAACCCTACATCCCTCAACAAAATCACAGCCGTACACCCTAAACCCGAAACCAACCCTACCATAGGCCTGGCGCTGGGGTGACCGACATCTGTCTGGAGCCTCAGTAGTAGCTGAATTTAGTTTGAAATTTTCACCTGGTTTCTGTGGAGGGTGGGGGTTCAGGGCAGGGTGAAGGGTGTAGGGTTGGGTTTTAGGTTAAGGGTATCGTGTTGGGTTTAGGTTTTAGGGTTTAGGGAGGGGTTTACTGCCCAGGGTGTAGATCCAAAAAGGTTCAGCGGGGTTCACATCTTGAGCACGCTTGACCTGCTGTTGCTTTTGGATGCCCTGCTTGGTCGGCAGGTGAGGCAGCCGAGCCCAAGTCGATGTACCCAGTATATGGGTTGTTCTCAAAATCATGGGTCCCTTGTGGTTATAGACTATATTACGGCACCTAAAATTTAGGGGCACCAAAATGGGACCCTAATTTTGGGAACTACTCATATGTAAAGGCATGCAGATTCGGCCTTACGTTGTGGACGGGGTGCCCAAAGCCCTATTCTTCATCGAGGGTTTCATCAGTTTACCGTGCTGAGTTCAGGATTTGGAACCTACATAAGCGTTCAGGGATATTATTGCAATAACAGACCTATTGCAAAATCGCGGCGTTGAGAATTACAGGGCATTTGGGTCTTTAGGGTTTAGAGTTTGTGGTTGGGGGAGAAGGATTTACTACATACTTCCGAATCCTTCTGATGAAGCATCACTAATACGGTGCACTAGTCTCCCGACAAGTTTGCTGAGATGGCAGCATGCCGGCAATGCCAGAGAGGGGGCCGAGGTAATAGAATACTGGGTTGCCGTTAAGGAACTTAAGTTAAGTTACTATGATCAGGAACCCCTTGATTTACTATGTACCCAGACTATGGTAGCTCAATTTAAGTTCCTTAGCAGCAATCCAGCACAGGCTTTAGGGTTGAGGTAGCCGGGTTTAGGGTAAAGACACTGCCAGAAGTACAAGAAGCACTCTCTCATCTTTCAGGTAAAGCCATATTCTGCTTGTACATGTTCAGTCCTGATGTAACTTAAGTTTATATATGACCTGGAAGACAGCGAACCCGCTCGTGAGCATTCAGGCTCCCATGTTACAATCGGTTAGTTTGAAAAGCCGTATGAGCTGGCAATATTCTCCTTGAATATGCCAAGTGCCATGTAGCGCCATGCAGGTGAGTTGTGGCGGTAACCCAAACCGTACACCTGAAACTCGGCACATTTTGGCGACCTTACCTTAAAAGGCAGTTTACATAGAAGACAGTCTCACATTGGCTCAGTTCCAGGTTCTGGAAGAGTTGTTTTCGTTCGACTGGTATTTCTCAAACGATTGCCGATCCAATCCCAAATGGGGACCCCCATAATCCCTGTATCATCTCGAAAAGTCCTGAAGGTCGCGAGGGAACCCCGATTTTCTGAGAAATGGCTTGCTGAAACCTGCGACAAGAGCAGTTTTAAAAGTGCTGTTCAAGATGAAACACTTGGGAGGATATGGGGATATGTAGCTTTAGGGGTTAGGGATTAGGGTCTACTTGGACATTCATGGGATTTCATGATTTTTTCTTGGGCGTATGAGCCTACTTGTAATACTCCTCAATGGATTTATACTGGCAAGCCCAATTGCAAGCAGGGCTATAAGCCCAGTCATAGATAGTTACTGAGTCACATGAACCTTCCAGTTGTGTGGCTGTGCTGAGGCGTTCATCCTACTGGCTTCTCAGACGCATTTGGGGACATCTTTGCAGTTTTGAGTGTTTAGGGTTTGGAGCTTTGTAGTGTCGAGCTAGGTTTTTTAGCAAGTTTGGACGTCTATGGCTTCCTTTTTGGGGTGGTTCAGGGTTACGGTCTGGCATTCCACTCTCGTTAGTGCTAGCTAGTAGGGAATGCGGGCATGGATCGCAACCAGGGTTTCTCGCAATGCGAAATGAGGGTATCCTAGGGGTGTCTCATAAGAACGCTAGAAGTGTCCTCCATGGGTCCTCATCAGAGAAGCATTGGGCATTCGTTGACCTGGTGAATGCCAATCGATGTTCCGTTTTTTTTGTTTTAAGGGGTGACCCTGCAGGTCCTTGCCCTGCCTGTTAAACACCTTCTGCAGCCTAGACTTCCTTGTAGCCCAAATCGAGGGAGGAGCGTTTAGAATGAGCACGCTGGGGGTTAGACTTCTTGCATCTGTAGACGATCCCTGTTTTCTGACACCCGAAGCTTTCAGGAGGGTTGTAGAAGCATTCACTATGAAGCCACCAGATTCAGATGAGCCATAGTCTAAAGTATGAACTCCTTAATGGGGGTTATAGAGGTCGTTGTATAGGGGACGATTATAAAGCTTGTAAGGGGAATACTAGGAGTTTAGACTATAGCTCAGATGTGCATACAGTGTTTTGGAGACCATGAGAGGAATCCACCGTCCAAGGTAGCCAGGCATCATAGGTTCTCTCACAGTCCTTCCATTCCGCATGAAGGATTGCAAGGACCCGCCCAGCAACTGGCCACCTTAAACACTGAACCCTAAGCCGTAAACGGCCTTAAACCCTAAACCCTCCAGGTATCACTACTTTGCAGTTGCCATGATGATTTCGGCCGGGAGCTCAAGTGTCCATTTTTATCATTGGCGACACGGTTTAGGGTTTATCGAGGGTTCAGGGTGCAAGGTTTGGCGATGGTTTTTTTGGGAAAAAATTACTCGAGTGGGTTTAGGGTGTAGGATTTAGGGGAGTGAAAAGGGGGCCTATTGTAGGGGATTGTCTAGGAACAAAGGGACTATCGTAGTGGGCTTCTTATGTAGTGTAGGGACTGTTGCAGGGGATTATCTAGGAACTGCTGCAGCAGCTGAAAAACAATCGGCCGCATGTGCTTCATCCATGATGCTTACTCAGGAATGCGGAAGGGTTTGTAATGGCCATACTTAAGATCGAACTCGGACTAACTCTAGTAAGACGATTTTGGTAACCCTTACCCCCAAATTTTCATCCTATAACTAATATGATTACAACAGAGTCCTAATTTTAGGAGTTGTGGCTCCCTAAATAAGGCTGTAGAGGGCCCAAAAGGCCCCATACTTTCGACAACTTTGTATATGCGGACTGCTACAGGGATCCATTCCGTCCGTTCTCCTACGAAGCACCCCACTAGCTCTGAGGTCATTGCCGCCAGCATCCTTGGCTACCTGAACTACGAGTGCCCTGCGGATCCTGAAGTAGAGTTTAGGTTTTAGACTTCAGGGTTTAGGTATGAGCTTTTGGGCTTGGGGATGTAAGGATAGGGCTCCAAAGCAAAAACGGAAATAATTATTGGTTCCCCTATTACCCATCCCTATGCTACCCCCCCTGGGTTCCCCCCTAATTGCGCTTAATTATCCTTAAACAACTTTAACTAAGCGGGGAACCTGGGGGGGCCCTTAAATCCTAAGCCCTACACCTTAGCATAAAGGGTGGGGGTACTAGGGGAACCCATGATAGACCCAAAATCAAGCTCGGGAAGGCACGGCGTTAAGGAGTCCTTGCTGGCCTTGTTGAAGATGGCGAAATAGGATTTAGGTGAAACTTTGGATTTTGCATTTCAGGTTTAGGTGTTAGGGTTTAGGGTTGAGATTGCATGCATTTTCTGCAGGCTGCTTGTCTGCCCCATGTTTTCACCCATTGCAGCCTGGCTTTGTCGGCCTTCTCACTTCAGACGCATGCAAAACTCCCCGAGACATTCATGGGTATAGTCCCCCTTAAGTAGATAGAATATGGGCTATATGGGGATCTTATTATAATATACCCAAAGCCATATTCTATCTACTTAAGGGGGACTGGTTATAAGCAGGGCTGGCAGCGCGCGAAATGAGCTCTTATCCATTCTTAATCCTCCTAATTCTATCCCCAATTATGACTACCCAAGAACTTTTCAGATATAATGCCTTTGGCCCAAGCTGCAGCCTCCGGTTAGCCCAAGTAGCTTAGTGGGGACTAGTTGGGAAAATAATACTTTACACAGGGATACACAGGGATTATATGGGATTATACCTTAGACCCTCAGTCCTATTAGACCCGAAACCCTATTATATGGGGATTATATTCCCTTATCCTTTATCAACCACCAACAAGTTAGGGGAAGATAAACAGGGTCATTGAAGCTGTGAGTGTGATGTATGAGCATCTCCGTCAACCCGGAAGGGAGGATGCGCTCTGAAACCTTTAAGGCTTAGGGTTTATACCTTTAGAGGTTGAGGTTCAATCTTCAGGGTTTTGGGTTGGGCGGGCAACTCTTCCCCAGACAGGCCTTTTGAGCCGAGAGGGATGTCCTGGTGGGGGAGGGGGTCCATGAAAGGTACAACATGCGCAAGTCATACACCCTGGCTGGCGAGCTCAAATACTACAAGGATGTCCAATCCTCTGCTTTTCCTTACTGGGGGTTAATAGGGAATGAGGGATTTCATCCACTATAACCCGTATGGAATATATTCCCATATTCCCTAATCGCCCAGTAAGTTTCTGGATAGGGTTTTCGGAGTCTCGGCTTAGGCTTAAACCCAGAATCTGAGAGACTAGTCAATGATTAGCGGGATTTAGACTATGTAGAGGTGCTTTTGCGCTGTTGGATATGTTGGGCTCAAAAGGAGGTAGTGGCTTCAAACATATAGCTGGGATATGGAAGTCACTTGTTAAGGAAGTTTCGTCAAAGCTCACAAGGGTTCCAGACTTCCTTCATGGCGGAGCGGTGTAAAGGGGAGTACGTGTACTGTAATAAGTACAAGATAGGGCATAGTGAAGGCCTAGCTAAGGCCCATTCCGTCTTTATTGAGCAACCCCTACAGTACCCCTTACACGCTCCCCCGCACCACCATGATTCCTGTAGGGGGCTGTCAAAATCATGGCCCCTTTGGGTCCCCAGTCATATACGGCCCGTGTAATGTCTCGAGCACTCGAAGAAGGACCATTCAACTCTGTGAATGGTGTGACTCGTCTTCTGTAACGCCAGCATGTGAGACCGTGCGAGCGTGAGGATTTACCAAGACTGTTGTTCAGAACATGTTGTTCAGAAGACTTACTGTTGCTGAAGGGCAATAGGCAGAAGACTATAGGTATTCTAAACAGCGTATTTATGTAGGATAGTTGGATTGGAGGAAGCCACTCCCCTGCTCCCCCAACTAGGCACCACTAGGAAGACCATTGCACTGCTGGGTTGCACATCGTTACTTAGAGGTTCATGAGACGTAATCAATACAGGGCTTAAAAACCCTACTTATAATCCCCTTATAGAGGCTGCCCCAAGTACAAGTAGAGTTATAACCCTGGTTCCAACTAGTTGCGAAGTCTCATAAACCTCCAAGTACCCTACGGGCACACCCTGTCTCATGATCGTTGAGACAGGCTACAAGCGTAGCCTATAGGGGCGCAAAGAAGTTAGGCTTAGGGCTTAGGGATCTTTAGGATTTAGGGTTTAGGGTTTAGGATTTAGGGTTTAGGGTTAATTTTGATGGTCCTGCAGTGCTTTTAGCACAATAGCATATATAGGAGACCTCACATAGCCTTTGAAATGATATTGGTCATGACTTAGACCCCCGCTATCAGACCATTTTACACGGAGAGTGGTGCATTTGACAGGGTAAGGAGCCTGCATGAAGTGCTTGAGCAACCAAACCTGCTACAACGTGTACATGCAGGGTGTAGTTCCTGAAATTTGGACACCCAAGGCAGACAGCAATCGCAGCGCTCCAAGTAACGCCTACATTGAACCCCAACGTCCAAAAATGATTGCCAATATCATGTTGGCATCTATTCATGTGTTTCAGGTACCCTATACCCTAAATGGTAGTTTCCCAAAATAAGGGGACCCCAATATAGACCCCCAAATAGTATAATCCTTATTGTAGGGGCCCCAAAAAGGTACCCCTAATTTTGGGAAACACCCTAATTACACCAGGAACCTGGGACCACAATATTGGTAGTCATTTGTGTTGATACAGTGCCTACACTTGGAGTTGTCTGGTCAACGCCTGGCAAAATCCTAACAGAGCGGAGCTTCTCAAGACATGCCCTATAGACCCCTAATTTCTTTGCCGTCTCGCTCTTTTCCCAGGGTCCCTCTTAACCCTTAGGCCCGAAACTCTCAAACCCTTAAACCCTAATACCCCAAACACTGAAACCCTTAAGCCCTAAAAACCCTTAAGCCCGAAGACCCTTGAACCCTAAGACCCTTGAACCCCAAACCCCTAAACCCTCAAACACTAAACGCCTCATATCCCTGCTGAGATCGACGTCGGGCAGACGAAGGGTCAGCAGCTGATGGACGCATGAAGCCCAGCAAGAGACGAGGATTCGGGTTTAGGGTTTAGGGTGTAGGGTCCATATAGGGATTATTTAGGGCTTTATTGGTTTATATAGGATTTGTATGGGGGGTGGGGGGTTCAGGGGTTAGGGCTTCAAAGAGGTTAACTTTGTACCCCTGAGGTTTGTAAGCTTCGGTTTGGGTTGGCAAATATCCTAGTCAAAGGGTATATTCCATGGCTATCATCCAAACCGCAGGGTACAAACTCTACCGTACAAAGGAAAACTGACGTCAGGATTTGGGAGTTTAGGCTTTTGGGTCTTGAGGCTTTGGACTTGGAATGTTGGAGTGGCTATATGGCTTCAGGGTTTAGAGCGTGTATACCCGGATCCCCAAAGTATCTAGAACAGTGTTTGTTTACTCTTCGCGGCTTTCGCGAATGTTGAACCTATGTTTGGGGTCCAGGTTGAGCTTTAGCGCTAAACTTTAGGGCTTAAGAACTTAGGAGATCAAAGTTGAGTTGTTTAGGGCTTAGGATTTGGACCATAGGGTTGCGGGCTGCCCTAAACCCAGGGCTAGTTACGGCTAACTAAGGGTGAGCCTAGGGACGAGATTAGTGTGTTGGTGACTAACAGTTTTTGTTTGGGGTTCCTGAACCAACCAACGGTTTGGGGCTAAGGCTTCAGGGTTTTGGGGTTAAGGCCTTCAGGGTTTAGGGGTTTGAAGTTTAGGTTTGGTTTGCAGGTTTGCAAGCATTCTTGCCATTCGAACCTTAGACGCCTGTATTCAGTCACGTAAAGCACGGTCCTAGCCCTAAACCTCTGGACCCTAAACCTCCTAGGCCCTATAAACCCTAGATCCCTAAACCCCAAACCCTACTGTTACTGTTTGCGGCTTGTTCGTTCGCATGAGCTTCCTCGGATTCCTGAGCAAAAGCTGCAACTCTTTACTCGCACACTCTGGGCCACCAACTAGACCCCAGACTCCGAAAAGCGACACGGCAACAGGTGATAGTTGAAACCCCCTGATACCAAGGAAATTACAGAAAACCTGAAAGCAGGCCTTTCAACCCTGGCTATGGGCCAAATCGAGACTTTAAGCCCTGAACCACCCAAACCCCAAACCAAAAGCCAAAACCCCTGTAAACCGTAAAGCCCTTTGTTTGAGCCTGTGTCAGTTCCCCTGAACCACATAGGACTTTATCCGGATAATCCCCATATCCTGAATGTTGACGCTTATACTTTCCGCATTTAGGCTTTAGGGCTTAGGGTTGTAAGTTCCCTTGGGGGAAACTATTTTGAGAATTTATTTCTTACATTTCGAACCCCAAAACCTACAGCCTAAACCTCAAAGCCTAAACCCTAAACCCTAAACCCGAGGCTGGACTGGTGACCTTCACCAAAGACAGTGGGCTGGACTTTGGAAAATCCATGGGCGTCGCGCTCAGGATGAGGGTTCAGGGCTTTGGGTTTAGGGCTTAGGAGTTTAGAAGTTTAGGGTTTAGGGTTTAGTAGGGTTCCCTAAACCCTAAACCCTAAACCCTAAACCAGAAGTTTCTGATTTACGCTTTGGACCCTAAGGTTTTCGGGTTCAGGCTTCTGCCAGCATTTTGGGGGCCTGCTTTCTGCGACAGGATACAAACAAGAGTACAGCTTATACCCTTGGCAGCAATTCCCGAAAGCCCAAAAGCTTGATTCCAAAACGTTCTTCAACCCCAAACTCTAATCCTAAACCCCAAACCTTAATTCCTTAGCCCTAATCCCTAAACCCTAAACCCTAATTCCTAAACCCAAATCCTTCAAGCCCTAAAGTTTCAGGTTGAAAGCCGGCCATCTCAGGTTGGGTCTCCAGAACAGTGCTGCCTGTGGCTCGATGCAAGGCAAATCCTTATCCCTAAATCTAAAGCCCTCATTCCTAAACACTAAACATACTCAGCTCTAAACTCTAAACCTTGAACTCCAAGGCTCATATCCTAAAGCACGAACCAGTGACTCCAAACTCTGAACTCCAAACCTCGAATCCTAAACCCTAAACCAGTACTCCAAACTCTGAACTCCAAACCTCAAATCCTAAGCCCTAAACCATTATAGCCCCAAAATCCTATCGCCGAGGCTTCAGAGATGGCGACACCTACTGCGTGGCGCCCATCACCAATGGAGATGCCGGCCTGGCTGCAATCCAGCCCCAAGAGTCCATGTAGGTATAGGGTTTGGGGATTAGGGTTTAGAGTTTGGGGTTTGAGGTTTGGGTTTTTGGGGTTTGGAGTAGGTATGTAGTAGTTACTTGTGGCCCAAACAGGTTGGCATGTAACTACTTCAGCGCCCAAGTGTATCCATGTAGCTCCATGGACACTTTGGATAGCGGCTAATCTGAGAGTTTTGGGTTTAGGGTACTTTGGAGTGTATGGCTTACGGATAGTCGTCATCATGAGACAGAAATTCTAGCAACGGTACGTAATGTGGAAACCGAAAAATTTTCCAGTGTCATGGGCCTAGATGCCCTGTATTAGTTCAAGAACTATGGTATAGTAAGCCCTAAACCCCTAACTTTATCCCTAAAGTCCCTCGGGGCCCCATTTTCAGAGACTTCAAAATGGGTAGTTGTCCTGCCCTGCTTCCAAATACGCCAGTCGTAGTTTTGATTTAGGGATTTAGGGTTTAGGATTCAGGGTTTAGGGTTAGGGTTTTTGGGTGTAGGGGAGCCGCGAAAAGATTACACATTAGTTCGAGCTCTCGAGTTGTCAGAGATTCTTTCCTTCGTCTCTAAGGGTGTAGCTGGCAGAACTCCTGCTGCTGGCTGCGATGAACCCCCCTTTGTGGTGTGCGGCAAGGCTGACATCAGAACACGCCAAACCTCTTCTTATTCGAGTCGAGCCCCCACCCAGTAGTAGAGGTACAAAGCAGGAAGATATGAGGACCTGCAAAAGGCTGCAAAAGGTTGCCATTATCCCTTGTGGTCACCGCTTAGTGTATGCGCGCCCACCTATGTTGTATAGCTCTCATGTTCTGCTGGCGGACAGAAGAACCGACTCAAGAGTTGGCGTGTGCACAACGTAGAACCCAAAATAAAACGGTTACCTGGATCCCCAAAACGATGTAAAAGCATAGCCTTCTGGGCTATTGTTAGGGGTTTAGGGCTACTATTTTACCTACTTTTGGGGGTTAAGGTACCAACAAGGTGGTCCTGGCTTCCTTGTACGGGACAACTCGAATAGACCTCTAAAGCGTGCTGTGCAAGCCCTAAACCATAGACCCTAAACCTTAAACCCTGTAGAACCCATTATAGTAGTTGCCATTTCCATTATCCCTATATCTACCCCTATATCAGCCCCAATATACCCTATTATAATATAGTAGTTTCCACTTTCTTCTCCGTTATCCCTATATTACCCATATATCACACCCACATTACCCCTAGATGTTTAGGATCCCGGCGATCTGGCGGAAGCATTGGGTGTAAACCACAAAGCCTGAGGCGAATCTCTTGGTGTACGACTTTTGGGCCATAGGCAGCGGAAGCCTGCATGCCAGCCTGTTCAAGAGATCTTCAGTTCCCAAGCTCCAGGTAGGAAACACTTAAGTTCTCCCCTGGGTTCTGGCTGTTCCTACTATTGCAATCATGTATTCCGTGTGCCTATCTAGCTCAGCTGCGTGTAGCAAGAAAGCACGATGCTTACTGCTGGACACTCCTCCATCTGAAATTATACCCCCTCGCAGGGTTAACGGTTTAGGGCCCTAGCATAAGGCGACAAAGAAAACAGAAGATCAGTCATTCCTTCAGTCTCTCACGGTTCGGACGGCTCTGAGGATTGATTGAAAGGCAATGGTCTGGATTCTGCTAGGACCCCAAAACTGCAAAGTATTTTGGTGCCTTTTATCTTGGGCCTGCGGGAAAACACACGCTATAGCGGGGCCTCTTCATTAAAGAAGTCCACATCACGACGTGTCAGGTGACACGCGCATTGAGAAGGCCAAATAGGGGCCCTATGTTTTTCCAAAGTCCCATGCCGATACTGTTGGAGCAAAAAGATGTTGTGGGGATGTTGTGTAGGGATTTAAGTTTAGGGTTAAGCCCTAGACGCTAAACCCTTAGGGTTAAACGCTAAACCCCAGACCATGAGAGATTTGGGCTGCGGCTTGAGGGCCCTCCACAACAGTCACGCCTGCAAGGGATTTCTGACAATCGTCGTTTCAAGGCAGTTCGGTTTAGGGATTTCACGGGTTCAGCGTAAGATAGAAACCGCGATCAGGATTCACATGAGATGGGAATTCTCAGAATAATCCGTAAAGCATCACCTCCGAAATCACCTCATTATCCCCAGAATTATGCCCCTCGGGCCTCTAGAGTTCCCCTCTTTCGAGAAACGCCCACATAGTCTAGGATTCCTTTGAATCTGCTGTGAAAATTGCCAGCTTTAACGATTGCCACTTGTTTTGGGGCCGGTGGAAATCCATTCTGACCGGATCTGAACTCCTTGTACTTTATTCATTATATTGGGTTTATATTGGGATAATGGAAAAGAAAATGGAAACTACAGGGGTTACAGGGGTTATATAGGGGCTATAGAGGGTATATATTTATACGTGCATCTCGAATGCCTTGCTCTTAGGGTTTGAACGTTCATTCTCGGTACCCACAGAAACAGTCTACCTGGCGCTGGGGAATGGATTCTTATAGCAGTCCTTGTATACTCCCCGTTGTGGTCTCGAGAATCCACCCGTCCATTCCGTAACGCACATAACGATTACTAGATATATATATATATACCCATTATGGTACCTTAGCTTAAGTTACTATATTGAGGAAACCATGACTTACTATATCCAGGCACTCAGGCATGTTGCGCTCGCAACATCTTGGCTCCGCCCGCATTGTACCCTTGTTGCCCACGATGGTAGATGTCCATGCCACCCGAGAACGAAGCTAAGCTGCAAGATCCGGGTTGCTGCCATGGAGCTTAACTAAAGTTACCATAATGGGCATAATGGGTATATAGTAATTACTATGGTTTCCCCAATATATAACCTATATTCTACCCCAATATAGTAACTTAAATTCAGGTCCTTAACTGCAACCAAGAAATTGTCTCGACAACTCTATCATGAGTGCCGTTCACGGGGCCATGCCCGACTCGAAGACAAGTACTACAAGATCCTAAATAGTCACCAATATTGATTAAGTTTTAGGCTTTGGGGCCATGTAGACCTTTGATTTCTTAAGCCCTCCTTTTTCAAGGCCCTTAATATTAGGATCCTTAATATAAACCCCATTACGGGGAGGAGGCTTGTTAATCACGGGTCTGGGTTATGGAGCATCGAATGGAAAGAAATGGAAAATGATCCTAAACCCTGAACCCTAAACCCTAAACCCATGAAACGGAGTCATGGGCTAGAGATGATTTAGGAGTTCGCGCCTTTAGGGTTTCAGGGCAGCGCCAAGGTAGCAAGCGCCCATGGTTGTAAAAAGCGCGCACACAAGTCATATAACCGTAATATAACCTCCATAACCCCAATATAACCCTAATATAGCCCTTATATAGGGGTTTAGATGAGGACAAAGAGGTTTGTGGAATTTAGCGCCTACTTAGTATAGACGGGCTTACAACACAGCGTCTAGTCCCCCCAGACGAAGATATATAGGTTCGCCCCACTCCTACACCCTAAACTCTAACACCCTAAACCCTAAAACCCTAAACCGTATACAGTAAGTAGGGTTATAATGCCAGTTGTAAGTAGTTACTAGGCCCATGAAGCTCCAAGATGATGACAAGCAGGAGGAGGAGGTTTAGGGTTTGGGATTTAGGGTTTAGGGCTCAGGGTTTAGGGTTTAGGGTTTAGGTGTCATGCCGAAACACGCTGCACGTGGATGGGCCTGGGAATTAGCTAGATGGTTGGCGGTTCTGATCATAAGCCCGTAACTATATCATAGAAGCCTTATATCCCTATATTATAACCTTTTATAGCCATATTGACTAAACATACAATTAATATCCAGACCATCTAAGCACTGTACATCCCCAAAGAAGATGAACGGCGGAACGAGAGGCCCGCCGTGCATGTCAATACAGCACCCTGTTCGTTTGACAATGTTTTTGGAAAAGCTCCAAAGCTGTTTGAGAGCGTTCTTAACCCATATCTGACAGACAACCTCTACAACCCGAAAGCCATGGATGCGTCATCAAAAACCGAGCTCCCTGAATCCTGAACCGAAAACCCTGCATATCTTAAAGCCCTAAGCCGCATTCGTTCGCGCTTCAGGAACCCCAACTATGTCCATTACCCTGTGGGGCTACGTGTCATGGCAGCACACGGTTTAGGGTTTAGCCTTTAGGGTCGCTTTACTCACCCCACTACATTTCTTGTAGGGTGGTCTTCTTGTTTCTGCGCTGGCTGCCGCTGGCTCGGGAATTTCCGAACTTGCTTGAACCTCGGTTTGGGACCCTTTTGCAGTGAGGCTGGGATACCGGTGGACACTTGTTTGAGCTTGGGGCCGTATGCAAGGCTTACATGTTTGGGCCAGCCTCCCTACTCGATGCCGCGGAAATCTAGCGCCTGCAGCTTTTGAAGAATGAGAGTTTCGGGAGTTCCTTTCAGTTGCCTTGGCCCTCCAAGTACAGGTCCAGGAGCTAGAAAATGATTTCGCAGTTTCCTAAACCTCATTTGATGGATGTAGCGACTACTTATACCTGTCTTATACGCCTAAGTTTATAGTCCCTTGATGTGCTCATAGGGGTTACCCCAACTATAAGTAGATTTACAACCCAGTTATAAGTACTCACTGGGTCCCATGAACCCTAAACCCTAACCTTCATAAACCTTGAGCCTTGTACATCCGATCCCATGAACCTCCAAATAGGTTCTAAACCGTGCATCATTCCTCCATTCTGTCTCCACTCTAATGCTGAGGAGGAATTTCAACTTTGGGGGGGGTTCAACTCCAAACCTTCAACCTTGGGTTAAAGGTTTAGGGTGAAGGGTTAGGGTTTAGGGTCTAGGGTTTAGGGTTCAGGGCTTAGGGTTTTATTGCCAGTATTAAGTATTACCAGTACTAAGGGTTGGGTTTCGAGCTGAAAAGTTTAAGCTTTCGATGTTTTGAGACTTGAGATGAAGGAATTTCGAGAACCCTAAGCAATGAAAAGTTTACATGGGCTCGAGGGTTTAGGGCTCAGGGTTCAGGGTTTAGGGTACAGCCTGCTGTTCATTCAAAACATCACCAACTATCAGGCAGAACCCGCGAAATCCAAACCCGAAATGCGACGCCTCTGAACTGGAACCCTAGACCGCAAATGGGGTTTAGGGTTTAGGGTTCAGGGGTTTAGGAATTACTGTACATCTCGAGACCATGAAGCCCAATTTGGACCCCTGGGTCCTACACCAGAAGCTGCCAATCCTAAATCCTCAGCCCTGACTCTTGTTTAATTTTGGATCCCGATTAGCGTGGGGTTCCCTAATTGTGCGAAGCTTCGCCGAAATTGTTCAGCACCCCCCCCCAGTTCGTTTGTGGTCCCTTAATTGTGCGAAGTGGCGCGGCGAAAAAAATGATTCTGAAAATAAGTAGGTAGAATAAGTCAACCTAATTTGCTTTGAAAACGATGGCAGGCAGTAAGTATTTAGTCTAGGGTCCTAATCCAACATGCCGTTTGTTACTTAGATTAGAACCCCTTGTCCAGACCTTCCAGAACTTCAAACCTCCGGATCTTGAGGACCTCAAAACTCCGGATTTTAACGTTCCAAGCCAGGTCCAAAACTATCGATAGATTATGAGACAACTTATTCGAGGAGGCCTACCGATCATTTTCCTAAGGGGTAGTCCAGCAGTTGGCCGGATCCTCAATAATACGAATGTTTTGGGGGTCCTCAAGTATCCGTCAAATCAGCAACCGCCCAAAATAGCAGAAGCCTAGAACCTTTGAATTTTGAAGGCTCAGCGTTTAAAAGCAGGACTTTCAAGATTTGAAATCTCCGGATCCTGTCTAGAATTCTCCTGAAAGCTTTCTGAAAGGTTTCTGAAAACTGAAATCCTCTGAATTCCTCAAACCTCTCCGAACGCATTCCGAAACCCGTCTGATCTACCCGTCTGATCTATTACCGATCCCGATCCTGATCCATCCGTTAATTAAAACCCAGGATCCGCGCCGATCCTGATCCATCCTATATTGAATTTAATTTAAACCTAGGATCCGAGCCGATCCTGACCCATCCCCTTGAATTTAATTCAAACCTTCGATCCGAGCAGATCCTGATCCATCCTATATTGAATTTGATTCAAACCTAGGATCCGAGCCAACTGAATTTAAATTAAAGCCTAGGATCCAGATCCGTTTGGGGGGAGGGCACCCCCCTTACACTAAACAGGGACCCATTGTTGTTTGGGGGGGGGTCCCCCTACACTAATCAGGACCCAACATTACGTGGGTATGTCTCAAATTACCCGAAACGAAGTCCCACTAGAACCCCCCAAGAAATCCCTGAGCATTCCTCATGTATCCCTGGGATCCCGGAGGGCGCCCTGGGTCGATAAAGTCTGAGGACCAAAATCAACTCCTACTCCCGAACCCCAATACCTGTAAAGCCTGTGACCCCTACTGCCTGAATCCTGCAAACCCTAAATCCTGACATTCTTTTGCAAGCCTCCAGCTGGTTCTCATCCTAAACCCTAAACCCTAAACCCTAAATCCTAAACCAACCCTAAACCCCAATCCAAACAAAAAACAACTATATAGCAGTTTCCATTTCATTTTCCATTTTCTTTTCCATTTGATTCTCCATTATTAAGGGGATCCTAGGACCCTAAACCCTAAACCCAATCCAGTTGGTACCCACCTGGATCTTCGGCGTCTTCCTCTGCGTTTTGTCAAATGCCCTGACCGCCCTCGGGCTGGTCACGCAGAAGTTGCTTAGCTGCTGGGTCTTTAGGGCTCCAGGGTCTTTGTAAAGGGGTTGCATGATATACTGGTTCTACAGGGACATATGAGCCATAGTCTAAACTCCTTTAAAGGGGGTAATATAGGGGGTTATATAGGGACTACTATAGGGGTTATTAAGGGGGATACTAGGAGTTTAGACTATAGCTCATATAGGTTTAGGCTCTAGGGTCTTTAGGGGTTCAGAGTTCAGGTGCTTCGGTTTAGGGTTTAGGGTGTAGGGCTTCAGGCTTCACGCAATCTGTTTTGGAGTTCGAAATTTAATCTTGCAGGTTTGAGGATTGGGCTTTAGGGTTTGATATCTACTTGGAAGCCATGTTTCCATGCAGCTACGGAGTGGGCACAAGGAGTTAGTACGAATCCCTAAGCCCTAGGCCCTGAACCCTAAATATAGCCCCCTTTAAGGAGTTTAGATTATGGCTTATGAGGGTTGGGGCAGGTTGCAGGTTGGGGCTCTGAATGCACGGCTGCGTGTTGAGGGCTTGCAGTGCAGGGCTTCATTTTGCGGTTTGGGGTTTGCAGTTTGGCGGGGGTGGGTGGCGGCGTGTGGCTTGTAGCAGTTTGAGGTGTAGGTTTGTCTATGCAGGGGTTGAAGGGTAACGGTTGGTCAGAAGTGGCTGTGTCCAGCGGTACTACACATGAAAACAGTCGCGGCACCAGCGACGTTCTGGCCCCAAATGTGTTACTTGAACCAACTATTACTATCACTAGCAGCATCACTATTACGACCTCTATCCCTGTATTGCTGCTATTACTAGTTTTTCTATTACTGTTGTCAGTGCCGGTATCATTGAAAACAAGTACTTCCAAAGATATGATTGGGGGGTCTAGCAGTCTGCGGGCATGACCCTGTACACATAGGGTCCAATGCCACCCCCCCCCCCCCTTCCCCACACCACACCACATGAACAGCCCCGACTTCCAAACAAGCCCGAAAGAAGCAGATGATTCTATTCATCCCCCTATAATGGAGAATCAAATGGAAAAGAAAATGGAAAATGAAATGGAAACTGGGGGAATATAGGGATTAAGGTACAAATTGGCAAAGGGACTCCAGCAGCCACGACCTATGTGGACAAACTCATGCAATGCTCACGCGGAACTGTTTGATGGAGAAAGGGCTGATAGTGCAAGATCCAAGAAAGTCATGCCTAGACTTTCCAACCAACATGGTTCCTGTTTAGGATTCGCCTTGCTTTTGCGGTTGTTGGATTCTTAAAGGTATGAAATTTCAGGTTTCAGGTAAACCCTGCACAAAAGCCGAGGCCTAAGCCCCAAATCCCAAACCCGAAGCCCTAAACCCTAAGCCCTAGACCTGAACCCTAAGCCCTAACCCTTAAACCCTAACTAAGCCCTAAACACATCAAAACTCTCCAAGCCGAGGTTAGCACATCTGAAAAATGAGCAGAATTGTGCCACGGAAAAAGTTGGCCAGGAGGTTTGAGGGTTCAAGGGATTTGCAACTTAGGGTATAGGGTTTCAGGTTTACAAAGGGACTCACAACTTGGGGTTTACAAAGGGATGAGCAAATTAGGGCCTAGGGTCAAGGCTTCAGATCTTTTCTAGGACATGTTGGAGGATACTGAGGGATCATATTTCTATTCTTGAGGCTTTACATTGCTGAAGCGCATCGGATTTTGGCCAACAGCAGGCATCCGTGCCTTATCCCGACTTAGAGCATGTTGCTGAAGAGTTAAAGTATGTAAAGGTTATTATTGCTGATGCTCAAAAGTGTGCACTGGAACCTCCTTAATTCTTGGAGGGGGTGGCAGTTCGCTTCTCTCAGGCCACTCAGTGCTTGCAGTATCAACCTTGTGAGGTTCTTGTAGAGCTAGGATCGGGATGGAATTAGCTACCCAACCCCCCTGGGGTTCCTTCGGGTAATGCGTTTACACCTCCCAGCCCGAAAATCGGAATGCCCTTGCAGATGAATGACAGGTCCTTCATTGGGATGCTGATCCAGCGATGGAAGGGAGGTTATTCGTTTTCTCTTCCAGCTTGACGAAAGCGTTTGGGAGCATCTATGACCACGATCTAGCTAGAATGATTCACTTATATATTGGGGATATATAGGGATAATGGAGATAAAACGGAAACTACTATAATGGGGTTATATAGTAAACCTTAACCAAACTTTCGTACACTAAGCCCCGAACCCTGAACACCCACCCTATTCCCGCGTGAGTGCTACTTTGCATTGGGAATACTATATTAATCTCCACGAGGGTGTCAGATGATATTTGCCTTATACGGCATACGGAGAACATAGCCTCGCTTGGTTGAAGACACCCGGCAAGCATTACTCCTGTGCCCCGAGCCGTCAAAGCCGAACCCTATACCCTGAACCCTGAACCCTAAACCCTTAAACTCTAAACGCTAAACTCCACCCTGTACCCTAAACTCTATAAACTCTAAACCCTGAACCCTAAACTCTATACCCTGAACCCTAAACCCTAAATCCTGAACCCATGCCCTGGCCTCCGCCTCCCGTACCCAGGTAAGCCGCGCTCATACTTCAAACAGCCTTGGTGGTTGGCGGGTGCTTTGGATGGCAACCTTGGGTCTTGTCCTAAAGCTTTAGGGTTCAATGTTTAGGGTTTAGGGGTTTAGGGCTTAGGGGTTCAAGGTTTAGGGTTTAGGGGTTTAGGGTTTAGGGTTGAGTGTCTCAAAACGGGGCATCTTAGGGACCCCCCAGGATGGGAGGGGGGGATACTAGGCTTTGTAGGATGATTATGGGGGGTACAAAACACAATTTGGCGGAACACCCAAGCGAGGGCTACCTTATATACTTACTTGTATAAGTTATGGTTCAAAGTTTCAAACTTATGGAGATTTGCAAAGTGAACCTTGACCCCAACTAAGTAATGCACATTTATTTGTGTTTTAAGGGCTTTGGAATTAGGGTTAAGGAGTTGGGTGTAAACTGAAAGGTTTAGCATATTCAGGGACATGCAGGACTGTGTCCATCAAAAGTGCTGACAAATAAGGCTGAAGTATGAATCCTGCCGTATGCCGTTAATCAAGCAGTTCTGGCTGCTAGTAGAGCACCGAAATCCGAAATGGAAGTTAGCCGTCTCAATGATTTGCAGGCGGGTTTAGGGTTTACAGCCCAGTTAACACGGCGGTGGCCGCAACGTACACTGCCTCATAGCGCGTTGTGTAAACCTTAAAATAGCTAATCCTCATCCACCCACATGGTATCCCACGCTAAGCATAGCGACTATCCTTAAGAGGATGTGTAGACTTTTGATGGTATTGTGATTTTGGGGGCTGTCCATGCCGGTAGGTCTAAACCCTGCCCCAGCCTAATCATCTTGGGAGAGCTGTCCTTATCATGGTTACGGTTTAGGTGCGAGGGTTTAATGTAGACCCCTGATGAATAAACCCCTTCCTTTTAAGGGCCTTAATTTATAAGGATCCTTATTATAATCCCTATTAAGGGGGCGCTGTTTATTAATTACAGGCTTCCATGAGGGTGAAGCGGGTAGGGTTTAGGACATTCCAGACCCATGGCTATCCTGAACCCAAGCCCCAGGGTTTTGGGGTTAGGGCGATCCACCTCCATGATTACGGATGATCCTGAACCCTAAACCCTAAACCCTAAAACCTAAGGCTCGAACGGCAAAGGAAGGTTGGAGTTGCTTAGCACTTTCTCAATACAGCAGAAACCTAATCAGCAGCCACAAAGCCTATTCGCGTTTTTGTGAGTAAGACACGGCCACAACGGGCTTCGTCAGGAGTAGTATCAACAGGGTATCGGGGTGTAGGGCTTAGGGTCTATAATATCCTTATGTCTAAAACCTAGGAGGGGCCATGCTTTGCAGAATCGAAGAAAGAATCCGTCTAGGCATGGTCGCCTTTTTGATCGGCCAAGCAGCCAACATCCCGGCCATGGCGCAACTAGCCGGCCAGAGCTAAAAGGCCCTAGGGCTTAGGATTCACAATGGGTTCCTTTACAACCGCCCATCAATTTCGGTTTGTTTGTTGGGGCTTAGTGTTTAGAGTGTAGTGTATGTTGGCCCGAACCCCCAGGTCATGAGCCTCCTGAACCTTAGGGTGCTTGAGGGAGAGTTCTCGACTGGATTCCAATGATACTCGTAACACCCATGTAATCCCCATATGATCTATGGTCTAAACTCCTTAAAGGGGGGGTTATATAAGTTTCTATTATTGCTCATATGTGTGTGTTGACTAAGTAAGAGGAGATTAATAAACAGGAAACTGAGATTATGTAGGGGTTGAGTAGGATTGGTTTATTGGGATACTAGAGTTCTGCGCAGTGAGTTAGAGTATATACTCCTTATGGTATAGTACTTCAGAAGAAGAGGGGTCTTGCTTTGGTCAACCACCAGAAATCACAAAATCCTGATGTCCTTCTGTTTTCAATTTTCTTTTTTCAATTGATCCTCCGTTTTGGGGGTACTATCGATGACTCCCAGGACCTGCACTACTCATCCGTGGATCTTCATCTGGATGTGTTGTGCGGAGTTGTGCAATGTAGTAGGAAGGCGCCTTGAACTTAGAGAAGTCCGGGCTCCCAAATCCAAATTCTTACCCAAGAAGGTGAGTTCCCCGTTATGTTTCAGGCAACTGTGCCATGTTTGATGAGGTGTTGAGTGGAACCTGCTTCTGAAGATGCTTCTGAAATGTAGGAAAAAAGGAAGGCGCGTTGCCCCCAATGACCTCGCCAGCTGCAGCTTTAGCCTTGGGCAGCAGAAAGAGTCGTGCGAAGCAAAGATGCGCACTACTTGGAGGGTCAGGGGGACTTAGTAATAATGGAAAAGAAAATGGAAACTACTATAACATAGGGTTTAGGGATTAGGGTTTAGGGTTTAGGGTCTAGGGTCAGGGGGACTTAGTAACTGGGTTAATATTGGGGCTAATTGGGGTTACTATATGGGTTATAGGGGTTATAAACCTACTTACTAAGTCCCCCTGACCCTCCAAGTACCTGCTGGAAAAAACGGTATCACAACCATCCTAGTTGTTATGGAGTCAGAGCCTCATTCCCGACAGGTGTTCCATAAACAGCTTCAACCCTAACAGTGCTTTCGATCGGGGATTCCCAACAGGTTC
The DNA here is from genome assembly GCA_905231905.1 of Symbiodinium pilosum. Lineage (NCBI taxonomy): Eukaryota > Dinophyceae > Suessiales > Symbiodiniaceae > Symbiodinium > Symbiodinium pilosum. The sequence goes on along the minus strand of CAJNIZ010003547.1, from coordinate 74,953 downwards.
GAGCCCGAACCCTATGAAGCATGGACCTGCAATTTTCTTTGGACATGCTTCAAGCAAGGAACCAAGGCCCCTGGCTCACTTCTTGGAACCTTGGGAGCTGTGTTGCAGGCTTTGACAAGTGGGATTTTCTTAAGATATCCCCTACATTCCTCGATGGGGGACCTCGTACTCCCTTTTTAATCCGCATATCTGCCAGGGCGCTTTTCCAAAAGTACATGCCTCCTGTAACTTCACCATGCATGCAGCCCTTGATCGTACTAAACTCTGATATATAACCCAATATACTATAGTAGCTTCCATTTTAATTTCCATTATCCCATACATTCATTATTACCCCTATAATCCCTATATATACCTTATTATGCTGTAGCATGTTCCATTTTCTTTTCAAGTTTCCCCCTCGTCCTGACCCCTATACAAAGACTGATAAAAGCCATTCCAAGGCTAACGCCTCAGACAATGCTCAGCTGCTTGGGAGGTTTGTCCCTTGTGCTGCCCGCGCGCTTAAGGAAGCCCTGTTGGACAGGTTGTGGAGATTAGGGTGAAGGTTCAGGATTCAGGGGGATTGCTTGGGATCTTGTTTCTTGAATGGAATTACATGTCATAGCGGGGGCACAAGGCTCTCCATAGGGTTTGGAGCTTAAGCTTTCATCTGGCGTTAGTTTGCACTATAACCCCCAAACCCTAAAGTCTACACCCTAGACCCCAAAATTTCAGGGTACCTGAAGTTGCCCCTAGAAACCATATTCTCTCTACCGTTTTGCAAGTCGTAAGCTCTACACCCCTAACCCTAAACTTTGAGTGTAGCGGAGGTTGCGCAAAGGAACCATGCTCTCCATATTGCTTTCTAAGTTCTGGCCCAGGCCCTGAACACTTGATCATTTTAGAGTTTAGGGATTAGGGGTTTTATTCGAGGATACTCTAGTCACCAATGAAGACTAGGGTGATATCTCTCTTTGGATTATAGGTTTTGAAAGACAGAAATGTAATTTTACTAGGTTCAAACACTACAAAACCTTACTTAGTTCTCGTTATCGTCTTGCAGGACCAAAAACATCCAGCGCGAATCCCGAAACCGCATGACCAGGATTACTTGGGGTTCTGAATTGTGGGCTTCAGGACCCTGAACCCTAAACCGCTTGAGGTCTAGGATTCCGAGCCCCAACTCTGAGACATGCCCAAATATTCCACGTCACTGTTTATTCCTAGGGTTCAGGGTTTAGAGTTTGAGCAAGGCATGACTGAAAGAGCTGTGATCTAGAGTACCGAGGCGCTCAAAACAAGATATGGGCTTTGAAAGGTTGGCATATTAAAATTCGCATCTCTATGGGACTCCAAACGGGATGATGACGGGGGCTAGGCATTTCTGAAGATATCCCGATGTAAGCGACACATCAGACATTTCCGTTGTGCCAGGTGTTTAACTCGACTTACGCAGCTTGGCTGCGACAACTTGCATGTAGATCCCTGAATAATAACCAGTCCTATTATGCCCTGATAACCCTCATATTATGAGAGTATAGTGGGTGCAGCCCAACCGTTGTATATTTGGGGCTTTGAGGTTGTGAGGCATCGGCCAGGAGGGGTCTTGAAGGGCACCGATCCTTCCTAGGCGGTTCATTTTTTGATTTTTTGAGTCCTGGGCTGCATTTGCGACATACTAGGGGCTCGAATAAACCATACCAATAAGTCTGTCATGACCTTAGTGTACTATAGCACCATAATTCCCAAGGCATAAGGTACTTAGGGTTATGCAGGATTGTTATTTAGTATCCGCTGTAGGGTCCTTTAGGCTGGGTAGATCATGTGGTCCACCCTAAACCCTAAACCCTAAACCCTAAACCGGTCCAGGGATCATATGTAGGGTTTGAAAACATTCTCCTAATAATGGAGAGTCAAATCGAAGAGATAACGGAAAAATGATGGACACTAGGATTTATGGGGGGACATATAGGGTTTAGGCTGTAGGGTTTAGAGGAGAAGCCAAAAGAATGCAGGCTGACTTAAGCAAAGACTCAAACCCTGCACCCTCAACCCTCTAAACCCTAAACCCTAAACTCTAAGCCCTAAACTCTAAACCCTAAACTCTATACCCTAAACCCTAAAGCAACCCTAAACCCT
>CAJNIZ010003547.1:49129-72732 GCA_905231905.1 Symbiodinium pilosum | reverse complement strand
ATTCATGGATTGTAAGACCCGTTAGGCGCTCTGTTGCTTGCGACTCACAGCCATGGCCCGACTGTGGAGGGCCATCTCACAAATCACCCACCCCACGCCGTTCAGGCGGCAAACCACCCAAACCTATACCTTTTAGGGTTTAGGACCTAAACTCCGTTAGGTCCGTCTTGGTCAACAACAACATCTTCATTCATGTACGCTGAAGGTTCTGAGATGCTGAAAGAGGTCTTGAGAAGCCCCTTGGAAGCTCCTGAAAAATTGAAACCCTCCGAGGCCCCTGAAAGGCCTTTGGGAGGGCCCTGGAAGGCCCCTGGTCCCTTGTTTGTTTGGGTGGCCGCTAACCCCCCTCCTGGCTCCCAGGCCCCCTGGTCCTGAAGCAAAAAACTAGGTTTAGGGTATTGCCTTTTTATAAGGTCCTGGAGAACTCCTCCAGGTACCTGGCCTGTCGTGGGTGCTACAGTANNNCTGGCTGTGGGAAGGCAGGCGAGCGACCAGGATCGCACTGCGCCATCGATGTCAAGGGGGATAAGCGCCGCCCACCATCGAAGGTGGGCGGCCTATGCCATGAGTTTAGGGTTTAGGGTTTAGGGTTTAGAGTTTGGGGTTTAGGGTTTAGGGTTGAAATTAAAAGTAGGAATGATGCTCCTAAGGCCTAGTGTTTCAGGGCAATGGCACTTGGACCTGCAGGTCTAAGGGAAATTGTAAGCCTTGAGGTTGTTGCAGGGGATCAAAGGCCAGATTCCTGACCTAAACCTTAAACCCCTAAACTCTTAAATCCTGAACCTTAAATCTATATGTATCCTCATTATAGTAATTTCCATCTCCTGTTCCCTGGGGAGAGGGTACCCCTATAATGGTCCCCACATAGTAGCCTTTAATAGTAACTTAATAGTGCCCATGTTCTAGGGTTTAGGGTTTGAGTTCCCTCCCCGGCTTCCCATTCTGTGCAAGCAAGCTAAGCTCAGGTTTTTGCTGACGGCTTTGGCCGTGACTGCTCCCAGACAGCAGACATATAGACCTTTGGGAGGATCTAGAAAGTATAGCCTCCAATATAGTTCCCCATGCCGCTGTATTAGGTGACTTCTAGGAACCCTAAACCCTAAACCCCCAACCATAAACCCCAGATTCTGAACTCTAAACCTTATTCAATGGAGACAGGCCAACGCCCGTCCGGTCCAAGTACTTGAATAGTAGATAACTTATAGTTTGGGGTTTGGGGCAGTATATAACTTGGGCGTAAACGTGTATTTGGAGCTGCTATTTAGCCTTGGGGACGGGCGAACAGAACCAAGAATCGGGTACTTCGGACTCTATAGGAAGCACTAGTAAGTAGCATTTGGGGGATGTATGTCGTCTTAGGTCCTGAGACTTCGCATGGAGGGGTCAGATTGATGTTGGCAGTTGTCGTGTTGAAAGTGATAAGAAGCCCAAGGTGTATGCGTTGCAGTCGTTCAATCTTGTTGCTAGTAGCCTCCAAATAACCATAACCCTTGAACCCCTTTAACGGGCTCCTTCATGGTTTTTTCAGTCTTGGTCCTGTACCAGATGCCAGATAAATTGTGCACCTAACCCCTAAACCCTGAACCCTAAACCGAGTGGAGTAGAGGTGGCGCTCACAATTCTGGGGATCGTGACCACGCTTTTCGCACCTGTCGCTTTGCTTGCACCAGCTCATGCTAGGGTATTGGGTTTAGGGTTTAGGGTATTGGGAGTGAGAATTTAGGATTAAGGGAATCCAAATCGCGCAACTTTGTTGGATGCATCTTACTTGGGGTCCATGATGGGCGGCAGAATGGTGGCTGCTTTTAATAAACACTGATAAATGCGCGTATGCAAGAGAGGCCTTTTTGGGGATTATAGCCGGGGAATTTGTGATGGTTTGGGCCCAGGAACTCATACGCACTTTCCAACGGAATCCCCATGTTTGCAGGCTTGCCTTGTGCAAACCTACAAATGAGGTAGATGTCTTATGAAGATTCCTAGATCCATGTTTGGGATAATTTCGTCCTGGTAATCCACATGGGTTCAAGTAAAATCCTCAATATGGTACGCCCTTCCATTCTTGGGTGATTTCTAGCAACCCTTTAGGGTGATCTACTCTCCAGGTCCTCCCAGGGGTCTGGGTAAAAGACCTGTGTAGTTCATTCATGATTGTTGGCATGATGTTGTTTGTTATGATGGCTTTTGCTATGCACTAAGCTAAAGACGAGCTTCTAGAAGTCTTTGTTAGGTGATTTCGAGGTTGCTGTACTCTACACTGAGATTTCATATGGCTGAATCCCAGCGGATATCCAACTTCAACGGATCCTGAAATCTCCCTAAACCTTAGGCCACATTTCTTGGCAAGGTAGGGAAAGCCTCGGGTATAATGCAGAGAATATCCTGGAGCCTCAGAATTATGAGTACGCTTCCAGATAATCTAGCGTTTCGTGAAGTTCACCCGAAACCCCAAACCAGTAGTTTCCATTTTCTTTTCTGTTAGTACATAAGATCCCCATACAACCCCCATAAGCCTTTTATAGGATCCTTATATGCAATCCTTATCTTACCGGCCTATTTTTCTGGGCAAGGTCCTGAAGCCCTTCTTTCTGGGGCTCACGTGCGCGGCGTGCGGCAGCATCTTGGCAGACTAGTTCACAAGCACCGAATAAAAAGCCTAGCTAGCGATTCAGGACCTTAACGACTTATAACTGAACTTATAACTCTACGTCTAACTCCCGTAACTGGACCTATGCTGGTTATCCCAATTATCAGTAGGGAGTATAACTCCTGCTATAAGTAGTGCCCCTAAACCTTCAAGTACAAAGTCTTGCAAATCTTGTGTCCCATTGCCATGGTTGCTCCGCAGACTCCCAACTCCGCAACAGACAAAGAATGGCATACATCATACAGGTGTTATATTGGCATAATGGAAAAGAAAATGAAAACTACTATTTAGGGTCTAGGGTTTGGGGTCGGCTGACACTTTGTGCAATGTTGTTGCAAGCTGCCAGCTTTCGAACAATTCACACAGGTATGCCGTCTACAACGTGCATGGGCCCAACGTGTAACAGGAAATGTAACTGCTTGTTATCCCGGCCGAACTCCCTAAACTGCCAAAAAAAAGTCACCTCACACATTTCCCAGAGCCAAAGAACTCTGTCTGCTGCTAGAAGAGGAAGCCCAACTTTGCGGCATCTCCAAGTAGATCTTTAGGGTTTAGGGTTTAGGGTTTAGTATAACCCCTAAACTCTACACGCAGGCTACGGCATGACTTTGTTCAAAACCGGTACCTTGTCTGCACGCAGCGATGTTCGTACTGGTGGCAGGGCGAGTTTGGGATGGGCTTACTTGGAGGGTCAGGGGGACTTAGAAGCTAGGGGAATAATGGGGATGCTACTATATGGGTTATAGGGGTTTTTCACCTACTTACTAAGTCCCCCTGACCCTCCAAGTAGGATTTGGGAGCAGGGGGTCAGGAGTGGGGAGGTAGGTCAGTCCACCTTGATGAAAGCGATGTGCCCAATTTTGGGCCGGCTGTTTGAGATTTTGTTACGGAGCGATAAATTGATAGCTAGCTGCCAGAAGGATGAAGAGACACTCCTGAATTGCAGTTTCAGGATAGTATCTGCCCATGTCTGTGGGAGAGGGACACCAACCTCAAACTCAGGTTGTTATTCAACTCCTAGACCCTAGATCCTACCCACACCCTGGCCTGAGATGACGGAATCCATGCCATTAGTGTTTGGGCTTAATGGTTGTTGACTCATCCCTAGAGAATATGCCATAGTCCCTCTGCGGTAGGGCCCGCTGTTTTGAGCAACCCCTATGTGGGTAGCCCCTATCAAATCCCTAGACCCTCCACACCCGTCACTGAAATCCAGGCGCCGAAGTCGTGGGAAAAACGACGCGATGGTGGCTCAACATCGATCCATGGCCTGAAGGGGTAGGTCTTCTCACACGTACTTACATACCTCCTTGCATACATGTGTATATATACATATATACAGAAATCCTTAAACCTGAACCCAAAATCCTAAACCCTAAACCCTAAACCCCTATACCCTAAACCCTAAACCCTTGAGCTGTAAACCTACTGGGGTCTTGGTTTGGTGTTTTGGAGCTTTAGGTGGAAGGTTCGGCTTGGCTGGACATCTGGGGCTTGTGGTGCATGGGCATTAGGGTTTAGGGCCTAAAGGGTTCAGGGTTCGGGGTTTAGGGTTTGGGGTTTAGGATTTAGGGTTTAGGGTTTCTGTAGATTAGCGTTTTTCTGGGGATCCCAATAGTAGGGATTGTATTGTATGAAAGTCTACCTTGGGGTCCCTTTAGTTATGGAAACTACCACTGTTGAGGCCTTGAAACTTGCTTGTCGAACCCAGGCTCCACCATGCAAATCCAAACCCCTGTGCCTAGAGCACCAAATCATAAATCCTAAGCCCAAACTTCACCCTAGACCCGAACCCGAGACCCTAAACTCTAAACCCTAAACTCTAAACCCTAAACTCTAAACCCTAAACCCTAAACTCTAAACCCTAAACCCTAGACCCTAGATCCTAAACTCTAAACCTTAAATCCTAGACCCTAAACTCTATATACCCCCGAAGCGCTGCCAAAATCAGACCCTTGAGGAGCTCTACGTGCTCGGCATCTTCGCGCTGGCCGTCTGCGTTGTCCAGGCACCCGGCTTAAGGGTTTGGGGCTTAGGGTATGGGGTTTGGGGCTTGGGGTTTTGGGTTTGGGTGTGCGGTTTAGGGTTGGGGTTTGGGGTTTAGGGTTTGGGGAGGTTTCGGGCTTAGGGTTTGGGGCTTGGGGTTTACGGTTTAGGGATAACGGAGCATCAAGAGCAATCAAAAGTTGTAGTCATTTCGAGACGTAGGATGTGAAAAAGAGGTCCACGTGGGGGAGTGTGGGGACCCGTCCTCTTCAAGAATACAACTTCACCAGAAGCAAACTCACTCATGCACGGAGATGTGTTGCATACGCTTCTCGGACCAGTAGTAGAGATGATGGCATTCGGATGGGCCCGGCTGGGTGCTGTTAAGGAGCTTAATTTAAGTCACTGTATTGGGGACACCCTATTTCTTGCTATATACACATGTACCGATGATGGCAACTTAATTTCAGTTCCTTTACAGCAACCCAGTTGGAGCCGGAAGAACGGCAAGTAAGGCCTTGAGCATTTTCTATTCTTTTGCAAGGCTTCTGATTGCTCGTGGTTCAAGCTCTTGCTTGCCAAGGAGGAAGCCGGGTTGCTGTTAAGGAACGTAAATCGAGTTGTCATAATGTGGGTACTTGAGTATATAGCATGTAGATAATGAGAAGAAACTGTCCTAAACAAGTCTTGAACCGAAGCAGATAGAGAGGAGGACGCAGAAAGACTGTGTCGCTGTTAAGGAAGTTGACCTAGGTCACCACAGCATGGGTACATGGTCTACTATGCTTTTCCCACAATGGTAACTTAATTTAAGTTCCTTACCAGCAGCCCAGAAGACCACCGTGCTTTGACCAGGAAGGAGTTGGGCGACGTAGCTCACATCCTGAGTCTAGGGCTTAGGGTTGCGAGTTGCACGGGGACTTAGAGCAAAAGCTCACAACTTAGAGCAAAAGCTCACAACATCCGTCCAGGGTGCCGTCCCCAAAGCTCGAAATGTCCAAAACTCGAAATGATCAACCGTGGATCAACCCTATATTATCCTTATATAAACCTATACAACCTTATATAATCCCGATTTCAACTCATGCGATTTCTTGTTTGGGGCCCTCAGTAGACTTGTATTTGCCAGATGAATATATTGCTACATTGTACCGGGGTTATATAGGGATAATGGAAAAGAAAGTGGAAACCACCATTTAGACTGGAGGTTTCTCAAAATTTAGGGTACTTTTGGGAGGTCCCTATAACAAGGATTATAATAGATTGGGGTCTATATTGGGGGTCCCCTTATTTTGGGAAAGTACTATATGTCTGAAAACTAGGCATGCTTCCATACGGTGAATGATGAGAATAAGAAGTACGCGAACCTTCACCCAAAAAACCCGCCTCATTGATCCAATCCTTGCTCTCCTCTACTTGCTCCCAATACGTTAAACGGCTAAACGCCAGCTCCTGTGCGAGGTTCATACTCTGAACTTGGGTCTACGCACCTTGGCATGTGAAACGTTTAGGGTTTAGGGGTCATGAGGTGTAGTAGGGTTTAGGGCTCCGGGTTGGCCGAACTGAATGCCAGTATCCTGGTCCTATCCTCAATGTATAACTCTGATATGGTATAGGCTAGTGTAGACCTATGATTAATAAGCCCCCTCCTTGCAAGGGCCTTAATATCCCTATTATAATCCCTATTAAGGGGATGGGGTTTATCAATCACAGGTCTTGGATACCTGAAATAGACCTCAATCAGGGATCCCAGGGTTATAGGTTACAAGCATTATCGTTCAATGTTGGGTTTGATGGTTCAACCTGAACCCCACCACAGTTGTGGTAAAGATTCCCCGTATTCAGGATTAAAGGTTTAGCGTTTAGGGTTCAGGGTTTCGGGTTGTGAATTGGGAGGGTGTTTGTTCTTCTTGTGCCGGGAGGGGATTAGTTTCAAGTGTTCTATTTTCAGGTTCATGACCATTGCCGGGGGGTATTTCTCTTGTTGTCACTGTGGTGACCTTTTCAATGCCGCTTGGGTGGGTCCTGAGTCTAAGTAGGGTCGAAACACCAATGATGACCAGTTATCCGGGAAAACGTAACATTTTCATCAATCAACTCATGTACTTTAGGGGCCTAAATAGTCACCAATATTATGGTTCCATATTCCTTGTTTAATTATGGTATATGGTATTTTTCTTCTTGTCACTGTGGTGACCTTTCCAATGCCACTTGGGTGGGTGCCGAGTCTAAGTAGAGTCAAAACACCAATGATGAGCAGTTATCCGGGGAACCGTAACCTTTTCATCAATCAACTCATGTACTTTAAGGGCCTAAATAGTTACCAATGTTCTGGTTCCATATTCCTTGTTAAATTAAAGTATACGGTACTTCAAATGGACCTCAAACTGATATTGGTAATTATACAGGCTATCGCGCGCCCGCCTCGGCTGGCGGGGCGCGGAGCACACGAATAGGTCATGGCATGTAGTTGACACGTGTGGTCTAGGGTCGAGGGAGTAACGGAGACAAGTCTCACTTCAGACGTGTTTGTTGCATGCCTGTTCCAGCATTCATGAAGGGGGTTGGCTGGGCTTAGTCCATCAGCCTTAAGTGACTTAAGTGAGGGAGTTCGCAAGCTTTGAGAGCCGCAACTGTAGAGCCGGCCTGGGTTGCGTCCAGGGTCAGAAACTATAAGTCCCTAAGTGCAATTCGCCAACTCCCGGATGTTCAAGGTGGGTGACGTGCACATAGCAGGGGGCGAAGTTGGGGAGGGAGGGCGGGGTAGGGGGGGAGTAGTGGGATGGGGTCAAGCGTGGAGTGACCTACATGCATCAGCAATCTGTTTGCGCCGCAATGCACAAGCATTCAGTTTCTGCCCCAAGCTGTCGACTCAAAGCCACAATGCGTAAACTTTAGACACCCACTCCTTCGAGGAGAAACCCTATGCACAAAGCCAGAGTCTCAATAGGCCCTGGACCCAAAGTCCTAGTACCTAAACAAGACCAAGACCCAGTGAGCGCCCCAAAAGACGCCGGCGGTTTACCACCAAATAAATCCATAACATTACACGACAAAGGGTAGTTGTCAAATTCGCCCCGCAGCCTCCATGTAATCCTGTAGAGTCCCCTGAGGGGTTGATTCTGTGTGTTAATGTTGGTATTCACAGGAAGTGTATGGTTTTTTCTCCAAAAGCAGTCAGTAGTTACTACGTCCCATGAAGCTCCAAGTAGGCAGGCACCTAAACCCTAAACCTTAAGACCCTAAACCCTAAGACCCTAAGACCCTAAACCATAAGACCCTAAGACCCTAAACCCTATCCACTCAGCAGATGACAGGTCACGGCGAGGTAGTAACAATCATCCCAACTTTCTTCGCCCTGGGTGTACTCTTCTCACTCTTCCAGGCACGAGTGCGCAGGGTTTCATTTCAAGGCTTAAGGGATTGGGGCGAGAAACTCTAGGGATCTAGGGCTATGGAGACTGCAAGTGAGCCGAGATTTTTGGGGCTTTTGGGTTGCCATGTTCAGGTATATGCGTTTGGGGGCTAAGAGGCGAACATGTACTGTGATCGCTGCCACGCGCCTACTCTGGTGTGGGCAGCTCAGAGTTCACTTGCGGCCGAACTTACTTAGATGAGCTATAGTCCAAACTCCTGACGAAGGGGGTTATATAGGGGATTATCTGGGGGTATATTATAGGGCTTACTTATGGGGGATACTAGGAGTTTAGACTATGGCTCAGATGTTGCACCCTACATTTGTCAAGACATGATATCTGCATGGTAGCTACCAGATGTGGACCGTTGCACATCAGAACGGCGAAATGTAGGCCTGTGATTAATAAACCCCTTCCTTTTGAATTTTGTAGGTCCTTAATATTAGGATCCTTATTTCATCCCTGTTAAGGGGAGGGGCTTAAAGATCACGGATCTACACTGAGAAGAACCGGGGTGAACAGCTAGGTCCATTCGACAGAAGCCTTTTCCATGAACGTCCCATCCGCGCTCAATCATGCGTAGCCTGTGCCCTCATGACATTCCTCGGAAATGCAAAAACCTAAACCCTAAAATATACCCTAAACCCAATCATGCATCTAGGGACCCACAGATCAAGTATGAGACTGCCGTGAACAAGCTTGTTGTTGTGGGTCTCGGTTCAAAGGCAGACTTGCAACAGCAAAGTTACAGTGGAGGTAATCTTGGCTGTCCAACCCCAAGTAGTGTTCCCGACACTGACCTAATCATGAGAACACCTGTATGTCATAACATGTTGAGAGTGTTGTGTAGCGTGTTTCTAGATTAGGTTCCCATGTGCCTTGATTGGCGGACTCAGCAAGTCGAGGCTACCGGGGCTTCCAACTGCCCCACAACCCCAAACCCCAAACCCTGAACCCTATAACCTCTTAAAACCCTATAAAGCCTATAAACCCCCAGCCACACACATCCCCGAGATGAATGCAACAGTCGTGCAGAGGCGGAAATGGCTTTCGGAGAGTTGAATGACCTTGGCGGAGCAGCAAATATCGACGCTTGACAGACATGGTGGTTTCCCAAAAATTAGGATTGATTCTTTGGGGTCCCTATAAGAAGGATTATAGTGTTTTGGGATCTATGATTGGGGTCCCCTGTGTATGGAAACTACCACCTCTCGCTTGCTTGTTGTCAGTAGGGAAAGAAGGAGCGGATAAGATAATTAGTCGAAGCTACAATTTAGGGTATAGATAGCCTAATGTAGAAGCCTGAACAATCGGTAACTCAGTGCTTCTAGAATCCGTATGCAGCTATTGTAGAATGTGCCCCCAAAGCCCTAATTCCACTGGCCCTACCGCACATGTGTTCGGTGCTTGGGGCTTTCAACGCCTCACGTCACAGTTTTCAGTACTATCCTTACCCTCCTACCAGCAGCACCATTCCTCTATATACTTCGTAAAATAAGTGCACGCTACTTGCTGGTGGCTAGAGTGTAGGAATAAAATCCCGATTGAATGCATTCCCGTATTCCCTGCCAACCAGCGGGAAATGGCCGCGTGTCACAGGTAATCTTCACAGCAGGCGTTCTGCTGGTGGTTGGTAGCACTCTTGCATTGCTCCTCATTCATCGAGATGAAGAGGAGGACATGCCAGGGCAAGCCATTCTGCAACGTGGACTTTGGAGAATGGCTTTGCCGGGATGTGCCATAACATACACACATACATACATACATACATACATACATACATACATACATACATATATAATTTTCATGTATACATATTTATGCATTTATATCTACATTTAGATATGGTAAAGGAGTGGTCCGTAGATCATGAATGATATCCGCATGTTCAAGTTACGTGGGAGCCTATCCAGGGGCCATTATGCATCCACGTGTACTTTCTGGAACGGCAGTTTAGGGTTTCCACATGATAGACACATCTTCACTGCTGTGTTCCTGTAGAGGAGGCACAGTATGCGGATGCGCAGGATGAAGAGCGCAACTTGTCGGCAAGGAGTTTGCTACTAATCCTTCTTGGAATGACACCCTACACCTCCACTCTAGTTGCCAATATTCCCTGAATCTACAACGGTAGTATATGAGCTGTAGTCTAATCTCGCTATGTAAAGCGTGTTATACAGGGGGTTATGTAGGGGAGCATTATACGGGTTATTAAGGGGTCTACTAGGTTTTTAGACTATAGCTCATACTAGGAGTTTGTGTTATTTGGGCGGGTGCAGCGTTGCTTGTGATTGTCCACGTGGAGGCAATCAGGCCTTCAATCGCGGCTGGGAGGGGCCTGTGCCAGACCTACCTGTCCACTTACTTACAGCTAGCTGGGAATAATGGAATATATCATGTACGTCCTAGGCTCTAAATCCTAAGCCCCAAACCCAAAATCCTAAACCCTAAGCCCTACATAGGGATTATGTTCCCTCAGCCCCTACTAACCACCGGGAAGCTGAGTTTGCTTGCGAAAGCATTACAAGTAATCAGAGCAGGGTTGAGGGTTTGGGGTTTAGGGTTGATGGTATCTGCAACACCCCAAAACAAGATCGATATCTTTGTGGCCGGTTATATAGGTATAATGGAAAAGAACATGGAAACTACTGTAGTATAATAGACAGAGCATATCGGGGTTCTTAGTAGGGAATAAGGGAATATAAGCCTACAAAATCCTTATATGATAGAACGCATGTTCCCTACTAACCACCAGTAATCTATGAACATCACTTGGCTATCCTTCGTGACGTTCTCATTTTCGGGGTCGGGGGTGACAAAAAATCCTCTAAGTACCTGGAAAGTGGCGGGGACATTTTGTGAGAACCTCCAAAGGTGGACAGAGCCACACGGTTTAGGGTTTAGGGTTTGTTTAGGGTTTAGGGTTTAGGGAAGAAGCATTCCTGAATGTCTACACTTGGAGTCCACGTAACTTCATAGCTAAGCTTCCTAAACCCTGAACTCGAGGTTCCCTTCTTGAATTCCGATTAGTTAATTAATGAGACAATGAGCCGTAAACCTCCCAGCCCTCAACCTCTACACCCTGAGCCCCCTGCAGTGCTTTCTCCTTTCTAGGGGACTACTCTTTGACCCCCACATCCTGATGCATCTTGGTACACATGTAATCAACTCCCCCCGATAATAATCCCCCAAATCCTGTACCTCGCCATATTTCATCATCATACATTAGGGGGAGCATTCATATTTGGAGGGGGGGGGTCATTCTTAGAGGCAGGGGATTGGAATTCTTGGCAAATGGGTTTAGGGCTTCGAAATCATAAACTCCGCCTCCCCCACCCTAAACCCCAAACCCTACGCCCTAAACCGTGAACCCCTAACTCCCAAGTATGGCCTAAGCCGGGGACACAACTCCTCAACCCTGCTAGGTACTTTCCCAAAATAAGGGGACCCAAGGCAGACCTGAATATGTTATACTCCTTCTTATCAATGGGGATCCCAAAAAATACTCAAATTTTCGGAAACCCTAAACCCAAAATGGTAGCTTCCATTTTCTTGTCCACTCTCCCTATTATGGATCCCCAAAATACCCTTAGGCCGCAACTCCTAGACTCTAAGCCCTAAACCCTAGACCTTCAACTTCTAAATCCCAAGTATGGCCTGAAGCCCAGGCCGTAACTGCTAAAGCCCTACTTCAGGCGTCCCCTTGTTGCATGACCGACGCACGCATTCGGAGCCACTGCTTCGACGGAGCTTCAGCTTCCACTGAGCTTTCTTCTGGGCTTCAGGGGTTGTAAGGGTTCAGGGGTTTTAGGGGTGTTCAGGGTTGTTAAGGGGTGTAGGCGTTTGACGGGGTTGAAGGTTAAGAATTGAGCGGTTTAAGGTTGAATTCGGGGTTTAAAGATTCAGAATTTTTCCATTCTAGGGTGGCCGAACTACTGTGGTGGTTGGGGGCTTAGCAGGCTAAGGATACAGTTTATGGTTTTTCGGTGTCATGGCGTCATTAACCACCTGCAATGGTGCTTGTCAAGCGAAGGCCTAATTTGGTAGCGTCCGACCCCCGCACCCTCCCTCGACCCCGCTCCCTATCCATTCAGAAAGCCATATTTTGAACACTTTCACAAGATGGATTCCTGAGTGCCAACAGAAATGACTACCAAGTTTGGGGCCTGCGAGGGGCACGACACATTACGGCTGTAGAGGTCTTGTTGAAGAACATCGGAATTCCGATTAGACATGTCAATGACTAGAAGCCGTGTCCACGTATAAGCCCTACTCCCTAAATCCCTGAGGCTTAAAGTTTTTGTGGGACTGCCTAAGCCCTAAGCCAGATCCTCACTATACCTTTCCCCACATCTACCCCCGGGCCCCGTATTCAACTTGCTCAACGTCTTTCTGAGCCCTGGGCGCTAGACCCTGAACCCTAAAGTCTGCATGTAACCCGGATGTCCCTTCTTGCGCGATACCTAGAAAGCATAGGGCCAAAACCCAGGAAGGAGTGACATCTCAGGTCCAGTCAATAGGGGTAGGATTGAGAATAGCTGAAAATTCAGCACCCTTCATCCCAAAAACTTCAAAGCACGTATTTCTACAGGGCCCCCAAACCCACCCTATGTAAGGCCTATAGACAGCATAGGCCCTAAACCCTAAACCTTATACCCTAATCCTTCATACCTAAAACCTGAAACAATCAACGCTGAGCCTCCCTAGACCCTAAACCCTAAACCCTAAACCCCAAACCCTGAACTTTTGACATTGCTCAGGAACTCATGGAGCCTTGCTTCGTTGAGCGACTTGGCTTAGGATTTAGGATCTACCTGGGGTCCAAAGCAAATGGAAACTACTAGATTTAGGGGTTATATTGGGTTTAGGGTTTAGGGTTTAGGACCCTGAAAGTATGCAAAATAATTGCCTTTATGGCTGTTCTTATGGGTTTAGGGCCATTATTTTACATACTTTTGGGGTTTAGGTAGGGTTTAGGAGTTAGGGTTTAGTGTACTCGAATGTGGAAAAGGCAGGGTTTGGGGCTTCGCGGGGTGTCAAAGGGTCTATACAGTGTAGAGGGGTGATAGGATATAGGTTTTATTTGGGCTCTGATCGGGGAGTTATTCCTAACGCACGCTTCTGGGGTTTGATTTAGGTTTTGGGTCCGCGGTTGAGGATTCAGGGTTTCAATGTCTCTTTATTTCTACAGGTCGCGCAGTCCCAGGCTTTGTGACGCTGGAAGTAGAGCCCCATGCCTTCCACAAAGTGCGTTAGCGGAGTCAGAGAGGTTGTTGTGGGTAATTAGCTGCTCTGCTGGTCTGATTTCGTTTTTTGCAGGAGATTGTACAGGAATAGTGGAACCTGGAGATAAATATTTAACGGCCCGGCTGCTGTAGATTAACAACTTAGCGCCGAAGCTCCCTTTAAGCCTACATCCCAAACGTCTTTGCCCCTTGTTTTTGGCAGGCATCATCCCCAACCCCTAAACCCTAAGCCTTTTTTTTCTTGCAGGCATGGTCCCCAACAAGAGCTTCGACAGCGTGACATGGCCCAAAAAGTTAGGTTGAGGTTTCAATGGTCATTCTTTTTCATTCTTTTTCGGCTTGGTATAGGGATCATGTATATACGTCTACTTGAATAGCCGCAACATTTGGGGTTAAGGCAGCAAGGGCTTTGACGGTACAAGACATGAAGGAGGGGGAGAAGGGGGAAAGCTTCACGTTCACCATCAACTCTAAGCCCTAGGACAGACTTGCAGGGTCAGGAAGACTAGGCAAAAATACCCCTTATATCCCGTATAGTAATCCCATGAAATCCATCCTAAACCCTAAGCCCGCTCAGCCCCCCTGATACCTGGGTAGGAGTGTTCATGGGACTTACGAACCACGCAAAATTGGGATGATAACCCTCGTTATATTAAGGTAACCCCTAAAAGGCCGTGCAGGGGAAATATCAGTAGAGTTGTAAGGCCAGTTAGCGTATGTAGGCATACTTACCAAGTCCCATGAACCTCCAAGTAGGTAGCTCAAGTTATAACCAGGTTCTATCCCCAACCCCCTACAGTTTCACAATGCGCTTACTTGGGTAAGGACACGCCAAAAAAGACCAATCCCTAAAAAGGAGGAGAAAACAACGCTTCAATAGTGGTCGGGAAGCAGTACTTGCAAACAAATGCTTCTGACTGTGGTGATAGCCCTAACTGTGACCGTTCTGCCTGGCCTCAGATAAGTTATTTCAGTTATTCATATAGTTTTTTCAAGCCGCTATGCAGTCGCAAATGGATGGCTGGCCATTTTGCAGCTGTCTGCGGGTACTTTCGGGGTTTACAAGGCCAAGGGGACCCATGGCAGAAACATCTGAAACTCAGGATGGACATGAGGAAGTCAGAAAACTCCTACCTGAAACCCAAAAGCATGTAGAATAATAGCCTTTTGGGCTATATTTAGGTGTTTGGGGTTATTTGTTTACCTATTTTGGGGGTCCAGGTATAGACTGCCAAGGTCACCTTCAATTAGGGTTTAGGGCTTAGCGGTTTAGGGTTCAGGGTTTAGGGCTGAGGAGCCTCCACCTGCCATCCAAAAATGGAACCTCGAGCCTGAGACGTTTAAACCCTCAACCTTAAATCCTGAACTCTAAACCTCAAACCCTGGACACTTAACCTTACACCCTGCACCTCAAAGCCTAAGACCTTGAGCCGCCCGTCAGTTGTTACCAGGCCGGTCTTCACAAAGCCCATCAGGTGTAACGGAAAGCCATGGGGTGACAATAAGATATTCCCACGGGGCCAGAAAATGTCCGGAAGACTGCCTTTAGGGTTTAGGGCTTATTGCCATTACTTAGGGTTCGGGGTCATTTGGAGCTTCGCGCTTCGCAATTTTGAGATGCAGGAAATTTGAGAACCCTAAGTAATGGTAAGTTGATGTGGGCATGAGGGTTCATGGTTTAGGGTTTACCCAAAAACCTACGAACAGGTTCGATCGGCAATCAGACATCGGTGTGACAGTACTAAAGCTCCGTGCCCTAGAATATCCGCATTTGAACAGATTCCCTACGGGGACCACGATCTGTACTACTTGGTCCTACCTCCACACCCCTGGTTCAGTATTGCGATCGTCCCCTCCGTAGTCCAAAACACAGAACAAGTTCTAGGGGGGGATTCACCATTGGGAGGTTAAGATTAACTTCGGTTAGCTCGGAGTGAAGGAATGGAAAAGAAAATGGAGAATACCATAATGGTTTATACAGGGACGACTACAAGGATCCATTCCTTCATTCCTAGATAACCAAAGGCCCTAAACCATTTCATTCCTAGATAACTGAAGGTAAGTTAAGATATGCAAGGCAGTTGGCAGGTGGTCACTCGCATGGCAGGTCTGAACCCTGGACTCTGATATCCAAACCGTCTTTATACTTAAGGGTTTAGGATGTAGGGCTTAGGGTGCAGTGTTTAGGGTTTGGAGTCCGAACCTTCATCCCAAAATCCTGGTAGTTTCCATGCTCTCTTCCGTCCCCAACCCTCTACCTTAAACAGTGGCTTTAATTTTCTTTCTCCATCTCCAAGCCTAAACCCTACGTAGATGGCAGCTCCCATGCCCAACAGTAAACCTTAACCTGAACCTCAAGGCAAGAACCTTAAACCCAAAACATGAAACCCTGAAGCTTAAACCCTAAACTTTAAGCCCTATAAACCCAAAACCTTAAACACTGAACCTTAATCCCTCACTCTTGAACCTCAGGTGCAGGAGTTTACGCTCCTCTCAATTACCGGGCCCATGGGTGTAGCCTAGCCTGTGAGACTGAGCCCAGCCGTTTGGTTCGGGGTTTTTGGGATGTAGTGTAACATTAAACCCTAAACCTTAAGCCCTAGGCGTGTACAGAGCTTACGGAATGAGGATTTAGGGTGTTGGGGGCTAAGCTTCTGGGACTTAGGGGGTTGAGCGTTCAGCTTGGGGTAGGTTGTAGTCTTTTAGACGCTTGAGATTGGGTAAACTAAGTGCCGTTGTTTTCCTGCATCCACAACGGCCATATTCGAAAAGTTTGCCTTTTCCAAACTTCTGTCGGGAAGTGCTTCACGTAGACTTCCGTTCGTACTTCAGACGCACGATGATAACTACCCGTGAGGGTAACCCCAAACCCCAAACCCCTAAAAAACTCTATACAACCTCTACGTAACCCTTATATCCACCTTTAAATGTACACCTGATTCCCGGAAACATTACTCGTAGCTTGGTTCCTGCTTGGGCTTCAGCTCTGCAGCCTGAATTTATGGCATGCGCAGCAAGCTGCAGGTATCAGAGAGTGCCTTAACTGTTCTTGGATGAAGAAAGTGTGCACCAGCTGAAGTGCCCCAAGCCATGTGAATTAGAGCAGTTAACGAAGGGTGGGTTGTGCAAGATTTGCTCGAATATCAGTATGATGATGTCAGATAGTAACACACGAGTAACACACGTCAAACTCATGGTGCTGGCCAGAGCTGCGCACATATCAGTTTCAGAATACTGGACGCAGGGACGCGGAGCGCCGTCCAGTGAAGATGCTACGGTCCACGGTGCGGTGCTGTGACAAAAGGGGGCAAGGTGTTCAATGCACATAACACTGCTTTGAAGTCTTCTTCATCAGGTAAAGTACCTACCTAAACCCTGAACTCTAGGCCAAAAGAGTGTCTAAAGGCACAAGGGTTTAGAGTTTAGGGCTTTTCCTGCTATCATTCATGCAACCTGCAAAAGGTGCCCTCTAAAGATTGTCTAGACATCAGGAGTAGGTAAAACAGCTTTCATGGATGTCCATATTAAGTTGGGGGAGGGCACCACCCCCAAGAATTGATCCTAGTATAATGGCATGGAATTCAGCCAGCACACGAAGTTCAAAATAGGCTTGCCTTCCCTAAGCTGACATGGCATCCCAACCCTACAACCTTAACCCTAAACCCTAAACCCTGGACTGTAAACCCTTAAACCCTAACCCTGAACCCTGAACATTAAACCCTAAACTCTAAACCCTGAACCCTAAACTCTGAACATCAAACCCTAAACTCCAAACCCTGAACCTTAAACCCTTAACCCTAAATCCCAAGTAGACCAAGCCTAGCCAAGTTTCTGAGAAACTAGAGCTACACTTCACAGGTCCTAACAGATCTGAACCCCAAGGATTTGCAAGGGATACATGGGGGTTTGAGGTTTAGGGTTTAGGGTTTCCCTTAAAGGGGATCCGGGGGATAGATAGAATTATATGGGGGAAATAGAGTTTAGGGTGTCACAAAATCAGGGCTACCCTTTTGGGGGTCTCAGGGGCTGTAGAGTTTTTGGTGTCTATCTTAGGGTACACTTCTACTCTCGCTTGGAACACGCTTGAGGAAAAGCACCGATTGTGCAGTTCAGTTCGGTGTGTGAATCACCCATCATTTCAAGCGTCCATGGATCGGCCCCTCCATGAACTCAGACGGTCGGCTGTCACGGTGGCTTCCATGGCTCTACGCCCCAAACCGGGAACCCCTAAACCCGAGTTGGTCTTGGTATTCCGCAGTTTGCTTTGAAGATGGATGCAATGGATCAAAGCACCGGCCCTGAAGCTTCAAATCCGACCCGTAACACATGTAGGCGACATCTTTACAGACTTTGGGGCCCGATAAAGGCATCGTCGACAGACCTGGAGTCTCAGGGCTTACTAACCCCAAACCCCAAACCCAGGACACTCTTAGCAATTCTAGTTTCCGCAGCTTTTTCTGCAGAATCTATTTTTTCATATTGCTTCCTATGTAACTTGGTAGGGACCCCTTATACCCCTTTCATACTCCCCATCTTTCCCAGCATGCCTAAGAGCGCCCAATTTTCAGGAGCCTTCATAACAGGACTTTGAGCAACCCTAAACTCTAGACCATAAACCCCAAACCCTAAACCCTCTACAGCGGCGTTAAAAAAACCTAAGCCCTAAACTTGACCTACACCTTCAACCTTCAGACCTTCAGTCTCCCGTCATCAGGATATAAGGTTTAGTGCTTAGGTGGGTGCTTAGCCGCTTAAACCCGAAGCCCCAGAACCTGAAGCACCCTAAACCCTAAACTCTTAACCCTAAACCCTACACCCCTAAACCCCTAGAGTTTTGGGTTTAGGTCTGGGTACTGAACAGGAATCAACTGCTGCAGCAGTATCAAGTCAGACTTCCGCTGCGGCGAGTGCCCTCCCGCTGTTTTGCGGTTTAGGGTTTAAGGTTTAGGGGTTTGGGGTTTGGGGGTTCTGGCTTGGGGTTTGGGGTTTACGGCTTAAAGTTTGGGGTTTAGGATTTAGGGTGTAAGTTTGGGGGTTTAGGGCTTAAGGTTCAAGGTTTAGGGTTTCACGCCGGATTCAGGTTTGGTTGTGTAAGCTGTGGGGTTTAGTGGAGGATTCAGGGTTTGTGGACCCTTTAGGCTAGGGGATCCGCACGAGGATGTGGCGTTCTTTTGGTCAGGACGTGCACCGACCAGCGGCTGTCTGCGGCCATCAATTTTTAAAGGGGTTCCCGAACGGAGACCAAGCGCCCGTTTTGGAGCACGTCGAGGAGATCGACTTCTACGTTCCCATAGTTCCCGAGGTTTGCCCGCAGGGTCCCATATACTTCATGCACTATGGTATAGAGTAACCCCTGAAGAATCCCATGTACGTCCTGAAACACTAAACCTTCTAAGCCCATCCAAGTCTTTGTATTCACTTTCCGACTCCCATGTACGGACCAGAGAGCTTCTTCATCCCAATTTTCAGATGGTAAGCCAGAAGCTGTACGATTGGGGGTTCCGATTTAGGGTGTCAGGTTCAGGGTTCAGGTTTTGTAGCTGGGCTTAGGCTTTAATCTAAGGTTCAGGAAACATCATGTAGTGTTTAGGGGTTAGGAGGGTTCACGGTTCAGAGAAAAAGGTTTCACGTTTAGGGAGCACCACGACGCTTGCCTTGGGGTTCAAACCTCAAGCACTAGACCCCAAGCTCTCCCCTGAACCCCCTAAACCCCCTAACCTCTAAACTGCAAGCCCTAAACCCTATAAACCCTGAACCCTAAACCCCAAGCCCTAAACCCCAAGCCTTAAACACTAAGCCTTAAACCCTAAGCCCTAAGCCCTAAACGGTTTAGGGCAGAGGTATGAGGACCCGAAAGCTCGAGCGGGACTTCGTCTCGTCGGCCTGTGTCTGAGGGGCTCTCCGCCATGCTTGGGTCAGGACTAAACCCCAAAAGAAAAATAGGTAAAATAACAGTTTGGGGTTTAGGGTTTAGGGAAAGTTCAAAGGTAGGTGAAATGATAGCCCTAAACCCCTAAAGATAGCCTCAAAGGCTATTGTTTTTCATACTTTTGCGGGTCCAGGTAGGCTTCAGGGCTCTGGGATGTCAGGTTTGGCGTCCAAAAACTTGAAGAACACTCCAGCAAGGCAATTCTTCTGCATACTGTTGCAGCCCCCTGCCTCGCTTCCGTGTCGCCATGCCATGCAGGGCGGGGGGGCGATATGTAACCTTACGTGAGCTTTTTTTGCCCCTCATGTTGTGCCTATTTGGGCTCTTTGACCGTTAATTACACCCCTAGCCCTCATACTCCCTCGGCTCGCCATGATGCCAAAAAAGTGCTGTTGTTGTTTTTTATACGTTTCTGTATTGGTTTTGGGCGAGAAATGGTTTCAGCTCAATGATGTCTTCTTGCAGCTAGGCTATGTAAGGTTTGAAAAGTCTTCAAATTCCTGAATTATATTGTAGGGTAGAAACTTCAAGACAGGAATGCCAGTCGTCCTTCGAATCTTCCTTTGGATCAGGGTTGCATGTGGCTTTGGTGGATGCGTGGGTTGCGGGCCTCTAGTTTAATGGCCGGGATGAAGACTCTCATTACTCAAAAGACATCAGAATTGCAGGTCTAATATGAGCTATAGTCTAAACTCCTTAAAAGGGGAGTATCTAGGGAAGTATATGTGGGACTACTAGACAGGATATTAAACGGGGATTCTAGAAGTTTAGATTATAGCTCATATTTGGAGTCGCCACGATCATTTTGGGGCAAGTAAGAGGGACCCACCTTTTGCAGACAGGCATGCTGAGTCGTTCGGACGATGCTCCTAGGCAATCTTGACATTATGGTGGGGCTAGATCATGAGCCCCCACTATGAGTTTCCATGCATACTCCCTGTATGGTGTACAGTGCTGACTGCCTGCAACGGCTTCTATCTAGATAGGCTCTTCTTAGTGTGGGGGCTTTGTGATGCCGATTTTGGCGCTACCTCGAGTTTTTTGGGGTGCATAACATTCACAATTTCCGTCACTGCGCATGAGGCGTGTGTAGACAGACGACGATTTGGGAGGTTCTGGTTTGAGAGAATTGGTACCAGTAGGTTTGAAACCATTCCCGTCCTGTTTGTGCATCCTTCACAGCGGCACAAACATAAAAAGGACTCCAGGCCCTTAACCCCAAAACTCTACTTGAAGGGTCAGGGGGACTTAGTAACTAGGTTAATAATGGGGATAGTCGGGGTTACTATATGGGTTATGGGGGGTTATTAACCTAGTTACTTGCCCCCCTGATCCTTCAAGTACATGACAACCTCGCTTGCAAACGCCGACTTGCGTCCTTCTTTGGCTCCAGCTGGTCCTGATTTCCAGAGATCTGGGTAAGCAATTTGCCATGATAATTTTGCATTGGCAGATCAGGGTTCCATGGGCATCCAATCTTGCTTGCTCAACTATGCATGATCTTAATTTAACAGCATCTTATTCCTCCTACTGCAGGTAATCTACAAGGTCGCGGACCTTTTCTGGGGCAGCGCCGCATCGGTTGCGGTTGAGCTGCAAGACCATGGCGGCCTTTGCGACGGAGATTTGGGGCACTGCCGGCGCGGCTATACTCAACGAAGCGATGCCCAGCAAGATTAGAGGGGCCAAGCGTAGCAATATGGTGGCACGAGCAGCAATACTGTGGGCGATGCAGTACTGGTTATTGTAATAATGATAGTATGGCCATGGTGAGATAGCTTCCAAGTTGGCATGAAGCGTTTTCGTGTGTTTGCGTCCCTCTCTGCTCTGAGCCTCTGCATGCTAAACCCTCAATTGCCAAACCCCCAAACCCTCAAACCCTAAACCACTAAACCCCTATACCACTAAACCCCCAAACCCCCAAACCCCTGAAAGCTGAAACCCACAAACCCTTAAAAAGAACCCTAAACCCCTTGAAAGGTCGGGCCTCGCCTTTTGAGACTCAGACGTTGGGGCCTGCTTCATACTCTTGCTTCTGCCCTAGCCAAATTATGCGAGTTTCTAGGGCCCAGGACTCAGGGCTTAGCAACGCCGGAGTCCTAATTCCTACAGCCCCGAAAATTGCCTCCAGAAACCTAGCAAGAACTCTTTACAGCAGCCTCCGTAACCCTTTTCAAGCCCCAAGATTCTTCAATCTAAGTGGGACAGGCAGGCAGAGCGCTCCCCAGCAGTTTCTCCCTTCCTAGCCCGTTACCTCAAAGAAGCTGTGTTGGGAAAATGCTCAGATCGATGAGTAGTTTTTCTCTTCTCACAAACGGCATTCGTGCAAATTCCGTACAAAGATTGCCAAGTAAGCCTTCTGGAAACATGATCCGTCAGCCATACACATATACAATGCTAGAGTGTGGTGTTCAATGGCGCACCTAAATGTACACATGTTCAAGGATATGAGGCCTTATGACATAAAGAACATGAAATTGCACAATTGCATTTGCAGCGAGCGAAATCCAGTCAAAGACAGAAGCCCAGATGTCTCACAATGTTGCAGAGGGCTTTCCAAGAGGCTCTAGAAGTAACGTGATGATCCTGTTGTGCATCTTAGAAGTCAAAGCAACACTTCACGCGAGGGGTAGATACGAGCATGCCTTTGGGTTCTACTTCTGGCTTGCTGAGGAACAACTTGGCGAAAGAAGCCTTCGGCAAGGCAGCAGGTTTAAGGTTCAGGGTGGGTTTAGGGTTTAGGCAGGTTTAGGGTTAGGGCTCGATGGTTAAAGCGCCATTCAAAGGGGCTGCGGGGCTTGCAGGGCCATGAAAGGCAAATGCTGACAGCACTTGCGACATGTTTGGCTGAGAATGTACTAGGTGTCACCAGACATGGGCCTTCAATCCTACATTCTCCCATGCCGAAAATAAGGGCCTACAAAGAGTATTCTCCTTTGAAAACGGACCCTATCAGCCTCCCCGGGGCATGGAGTGCGTTTGTGAAGATGAAGCCAGGGGAGGGTCACGAATCTGAGCCCAGGTCTTTCACGTGATTCGTGTTCTCCTTATGCCCTACAGCCTAAACCCTTACCCATCTACCGCTATAGCCCTACAAACCCTGTGTTCTGGAGCGTTCAGGGTTCGCGGGAATTCTGCTTTGCTGTTTAGGGTTTTGAGGTTTAGGTGTCGGGCTTGGGGGCTTGGGGTTCAGAATTTAGGGTTTCGGTTTCAGGGTTTGGGGTTTTGCGATACTGGGGTTTCAGGATGTGAGCAAAGCATCACCTTCAGCTGACTGTTGCAATCTTGCTTTGGGGTACCTCGAGCAGACTTTAAAACTATTAAAGGGCAATTCTTCACACCTCTAGATTTCAATAAACCCTATACACCCCTACATAGACCGGATGTCCATTTCATTGTCAATGTTCTTTTTCATTTGATTGTCCATGATCACCTCAAACCCCTAAACCCCGACACCCTAGATCCTAAGCCTTAAGTAGGGTTAAGGTTTAGGGTTAAGGGCAGGCCCCAAATCCTAAACCCTCAACCCGTTAACCTAAAGCCTAAGCCCTATTCCCAGGGGCCCAAGACAGCAATGCAGGAACAATATAGAGCTTTCAAAATTTGGGCCCGTTCTCTAAAAGACAAGTCCTTCCGCACACCATTATTTGCGAATATGTCGTCACTAGTAGAGCATACTTAGGCCCTCATACAAGGCAGGAGGAATACTTTCCCTTCTAATCCCGTCTGGGACTTACCTAAATTGCTCTTCCTAAAAAGAAAAAGAGGGGAAATTGTGTCGGGGCCCGCATTATAATGGGAAGCCCACGATAGGGACCTGTACTAGAGGACATATATTATAACAAAATTCGGGACATCCCCATATAACTTAGTAGAATAACCTTTAAAGGCAATTCCGGCGAATCAACCCCTACTTGTACAATGAGTTGATTTTAGACCAGGGTCACTTCTTGCGAGAACCATTACAAGGGAACCCATTGATGTCAGAATTGTCAACGAAATCTTCTATACCCCCAAAATCTGCCAACAGACCTATTGGACCAATGGTCCCTTAAAGGCCGGCACCTCCATATGGTAATTTCCCAAAATAGAGGGACCCCCATATATTATCATCCTTATTATGGGAAGCCCCAAAATGGTACCCCTGTTTTTGGGAAATCCCAAACCCTATATAGCCCCTTTATAACCCTATGTATCCCCCTATGTCCCTTTAAAAGGGCACCCCTAATTCACCAACCCTGAACCCACAGCCAGCCAGGGTGGCGCCGGGATTGGAGAGCTCAAGTCCAAAGCCGCCGCCAAGCGTTCCGCCAAGAATCTTCAGGCGCCAGAATGCCATTCCCACACCATTGAGCAGCCCCAGGGTTTAGGGTTTAGGG
>CAJNIZ010003547.1:36485-49072 GCA_905231905.1 Symbiodinium pilosum | reverse complement strand
GGGTTTAGGGTTTAGGGTAAGCAGCCCCCCCCTAAGTTGAAATATGTCTCCGAATATGAGGTCTGTTACAGGGACGCCTGTGCAGAGGGGGGGGGGGGGTTGAACGCTAGAGAGAAGGGAGCGGTGACCTCTGAGTAAGGATTGGGAAAATGGTTTGTATAGGGCTTCGGTTGAGGAGGGGAATTCATGATTGGGATTGATAGCCCATAAGTCTCTGGATCATTGAATGATCCGGTTCAGCATGAAAAGTGTGTTCAAGAAAGCCCAGTCACGCTGGCTCTAATCTTGCTGTGATCTTCTGGGTCCGTGATCGGATTCTCCATGACTTAGGAGTAGTACACAATAGTGGTATTATTAATGAGGATTGGAACAACCACAGGGACCCATTTCCTTATTTCCTACTTTGCCCCATGGAGATGCTCCAAACGGGCTGACATCATTGTTGGCAGAACACCCACCTTCCACAATCCGAAAACAGGAAAGCCTAAAACCCTAACCCTGAGGCAGCAGACGTCATGAGACCCTAATGTGTTCCCTTTAGATGTCTGCGGCGATGTAGGTCAAAAGCCCGAAGCCCCAAATCCCTAGACTGACAAACATGCATGCAAGGATTCCCAAACCAACGTCCAGGCACGTGAGCCTTAACCCAAGTTCTTGACCCTAGGTCATACATCCTAGCCCCGAAACCCCATCCTACACTGGCCCTAAACTCAAATCCCAGACTCCAGGTCCTATAAATCCTGGGCCTTAAGCCTTCTCACTTCCGAAATCAGAAGATACCCAACCTGGAGGAGAACTGGTTTATTGTTACTACCCTCAATCCACGTTGATCCCTGTAGAACCATAAAGACATGTTTTTGTAGGTCCCCCAAACCTACCCTTCCACCTATCTATTCCATTGAAATGTCCATGCTGTTCCCATTTGATTCCCCACTTTTATCCCTAAACTCTAAACCTTCATGCCTAAGCCCTGATCCTTAATCTCGAAACCTTAATCCTGAATCCCTGGGCCTTAGTCCCTCCACCCTTTACCCTCTTAAGCCTCTCCGTAGGGCCCCCGAGCCTAAACCCTAATCCCTAAACCCTCAACCCTAAACACTAATCCCTAAGCCCTGATCCCTAAACCCTGATCCCTAAACCCTAAACCCTGATCCCTTAACCCTAAATCCTAAACCCTATAAGCCCCGGATCGCGTCGTCACGCTGCAGGAAGCAGCTTCGGCCCTAATCGCCCTCGCACGTGCTGAGCTCAAGGCCCAGAAGAAGAAGTAGTAGTGGTTTCGGGTTTAGGGTTGAGGATTTAGGATTTAGGATTTAGGGTTTAGGGTTCAGGGTTCAGGGTTCAGGGTTTAGGGTTTAGGGTTCAGGGTTTAGGGTCGTTTGGGTTGGGGGTTCAGTGTTTAGAGGGGCTAGGAAGCAAGTAGAAAATAAGCATTTAACTGTATTCTAGTAGGGGTTCTTATTACAAAGAAGTCGGATGCGTAAAGTTAGATGCTTGCCAAGGTTCAGTGATGGTGGCGGTTGGTGGTGGTAGTTGTTCTTTGTGGCAGTGGTACTGTCGATATAAAAATCCTGCATGACCTCAGTATACTAAAGTCGCATAATTCCCAAGTTTTAGGGTACTTGGGGTCATCCAGGATTTCTAGTATCAAGTGGTGGTAGCTGTAGTCGCTGTGGCAGTGGTAGGGGTTTAAGGGTCTGGCAGTTTAGAGGCCACTTTACTAACCCTAGACCCCAAGCCCCAAACCCTAAACTCTAAACCACGTGGGGTGCGAGTTTAGGGGTCACTGTAAGTTTTGTTTCAACAGATGTGTCACTCGGCTTGGTGTCCCGATCTAAAGCTTAAACCCCAAATTCCCTCAACCTTAAGCCCTAAGCCCTGCATCCTTATACCTAAACCCTAATCCCTCAAATTTGTCTCATACATCCTCGGAGTCTGGCTCACGAAGTTCTGAGCGCGGACAGCTTAGACCTGTATACACACTGCCACTATCATTGGCATCCTCAGCTACCCTAAAGCTAAAACCCAAAAGCCTAAACCCTAACGAGTCCTAAACCCCATATTCAAAACTCCAAAACCACAGAGCCCTGATCCTTAAACCCGCCCTAAGACCCCAAACCCCAAACCTTGATTGGAATTGCCAGGATGGGCAGTATGAGGGAGCATCAGAGGCAGCAATGAACGCCCTGAGACGCTCGGTGGGCCAGAAGGTTTAGGCTTTAGGGTTTCAGATTTAGGGTTTAGGTTTTAGGATTCAGGACTTCGGGAGTGTGTCGTTTCTAGTCTAGGGTCAAGGGCTTGGGGTTGGATTTTGCAGTCCCCAATTGGTTTTTTGGGGGCTCCGGAATGGAAAGTTAAATCGAGAGAAAATGCGACAGGAAATGGAAATCGGGACTATGCACTTCTGGAGTAGGATTGTACTCGGGGATGTTAAAGTCCCCAACATAGAGGGTAAGTCTAGACTGTGTCCTCCTTTGGGTTAATGTAAGCCCCTTATTAATAACCCCCCCTTCTTAGTAGGGATGATAATAGGGATCATATTATTAAGGCCCTTAAAGGAGGGGGTTCATTAATCATGGGTCTACATTATGGTACTACCTACGAAGTGCTACTCAAGAGGTTAAGGGCGTCTCTAGGATCTTAAGGCTCCGGAGTTTGGGGTTAAGGGTTTAGGGTTTAAGGTTTGGGGTTTAGAGATTACAGTAGGGTTTAGGATTAAGGGTTTGGGGTTTAGGGTTGGAGTTTAGGGTTTGGAGTTTGGGGTGTTAGGGCCTTAGGGCCTCAAGGTCCAAGGCAGGCCCTATGGGCCAAAGTCCCAGATTATATGGCGTTAGCTGATGTTAAGTACCAAAGCTGCAAAGGGGGTTATTACGAGCTCCGGCGAGCTCAGGCGAGTTCACTCTTACAATAGCATGGCCTGAATTCAGGGTTCGGAGAAACTTTTGATTTGATAGCATTTTTTGGGCTTTTGGACCCCTAAGGCTATAGGGTGCCAACAGTTGCAGGTCACTCAGAATTTAGAGAGCTCATATGGACCACTGTATATCAGCAGCAGTGCACCAGCAGCAGTTGCAGCAGAGGTTCGTTGAGTCCTGGAAGCTCTGCTGCTCCCCCAACAGCCACTTTGTTAGTTGATGGGGGTTGGCTGCTTTGAGGTTTAATGTGCTCCTTTGGTCCCGTCCCATGTTCTGCCTATTATTGTTACTATTCTTAATTACTATTAATTATCATTTGAAACCTTAAGCCCTACACCCTAAATCCTAAACCCTAAACTCTAAACCGTAAATCCTAACCCCGAAACCCTAAATCCTTAACCTTAAATCCTAAACCCCAATGCCTAAGCATCCGCGGAATCCCAAGCACTTCCTGGAGTAGGGGAACTCAGAGAAAGTTCGACACGTGAGCTATAATCAAAACTTTTTAAGGGGGTTCTATGGGGGGGTTATATAAGGGACTAGTATAGAGCTGACTCGGGGGGATACTAGGAGTTTGGGCTATAGCTCACATGGTGGGGAAGCTACCAGTTCAAAGCAGCTGTCTGGTTGCTTTTAAGGATTGGCGTCAGAAGCATGGCCAATGATCCACCTATTCATCCAGCCCATCTATGTCATCATGAATAGCCCGTTTCAATCAAGACGAGTTCGCTGAATGAAATGCATCTCCGGATAGTTTCCGCACCCCCGACGCCTAAGCCCAAGTCTCTAAATGCCAAGATTAAACCTTGGTCCCTCAACCCAGTGACTTTTGTACCTGTTTCGATATCTATAAATGTAAATACACATCATTGCAAAATTGAGGACAGCCCGTACCCTAATCTCTACACCCTACATGTACTCCATGACATACAGACAAAACCCGAAACTCCCTAAGCCCTAAACCCAAAAACTCTGAAACCTACACCTAAATGACACTGAATATTTGTTGGTTTCCGAAATGAGGGGACCCTTATTATAGGCACCACCAAAAGGGTAACCCCCCAATTTGGGAAACCCCCATACTCCATGACTTAAACTCCCTGTCTTAGGCCTCCTCCGCCAGCTCGGAAACTTGGCCAAGAAGAGCCATAGTCCAGCCTGCTCACAAAGAGATTCTGTGGGGTTTGGGATTTAGGGTTTAAGGTTTGGGGTTTAGGATTCAGGGTTTAGAGTTCAGGGTTTCGGGTTTATGATTCAGGGTAGCAATTTACGACGGGGTGCATCGTTTAAAGTCTTGAATGGGTTTAGGGGTCAGCGAGGGTGTTGTGTAGGACCACGTTTATGTGAGATTTCATTGAGTTTGGCGCAAAGGGTGTGGCGTCTTGATTGCTAGCTTGCCTCGAAGACTTCCTTTTCGGTGTCAGCGATTGTTTGTGAAACTTGACCGCTTATAAGTGCCTCAGACCCGAAAGACCTTCAGTTCTAGTACTCTTTACCTTAAGTCGCTACATAAGTTGTAAAGCTAATCCTAAAGCTGAAGAACTTTGTGGGCCTAAGGTGGGTTATAATTATAGCTACAGTTCTACTTTCGCTAGTAAGCCTGAACCCTAAACCAAAACCCTGAAACCCTAAACCCTGAAACCCTAAGCCCTAAAACCCTAAGCCCTGAAAACCTAAACCCTAGAACCCTAAAACCCTCCCGCCTAAAACCCTAAACCCTTAAGGTAAGCCTGAGGCCTGACATTTCAACGTTAGCCTCGAAACCTAAAACTAAATTCGTGTGAAGATAAGGTTTAGGGTTCAGGATCTGGGGCTTAGGATCTAAGATTTAGGGTTTAGGGCTTTAGGTGTTAGGATTTAAGGTTGTTTAGGGGCCTTTTCCGGTTGGTGAGGGGGACTGAGAGCTAGCAGAAGCAGCATCCCAGCCCCAAGTTGTTTAGGGGCCTAAGTGCTTAACAACCTCCTGGAGAAACGGTTGGAGAATGGAACGGAAGCTTGGGTCATATAATTAGTGGTTTATGGCGTCTGTGTTTCGAGATTCCTTGTATTATTCTGGTATGGAGTACGTCAAATAGACCTCGAGATGGTATAGTAGTTTTTAAGACCCCTGCAGTAAACAATCAGATATGAACAGGCATTCCTAACACAACCAATTCTCATGTGGGGATCTGAGTCTAAAAGCCTTGGCTGCTGGGAACCTCCT
The DNA here is from genome assembly GCA_905231905.1 of Symbiodinium pilosum. Taxonomy (NCBI): domain Eukaryota; class Dinophyceae; order Suessiales; family Symbiodiniaceae; genus Symbiodinium; species Symbiodinium pilosum. The sequence goes on along the minus strand of CAJNIZ010003547.1, from coordinate 43,954 downwards.
CATTTCTGGTTGCCTATGGTTTTCCAGGAAGTGCTTACAGTTAAGGACGTTGAACAGTTACTGACAGTGCTTCCCTTGTTGTCATCATACAACCATCGCATGGCATGCCTCAAACACATCTGAGACCTGTTCTAGTTCCGCTGTCATGTCTACCAATGGTCTAAAAATCAAACCTCTCTTCCCTAAACCCGCAACCCTACAGTCCCGCTTAAGTAGATCGAATATGCAGTCATATGGGGATCTTGTTATAATACACCCAAAGCCATATCCTATCTATTTAAGGGGGACTATAAACCTCAAGGATCCAAGTCCTACAGCTCGAACCGGGGGCTACTTGGAGGTCAGTTGTCAATACTGGGGTTACACTATATATCTCTACTGATTATTGGGATATACTATAGGAGGACCCCCCACCCTGTAATAGTGGTATAATAGGAATATAAGGACCCTAATATAATCCTTATTATCCACAATAGCCACTATTACTGGGTGGGGGGTCCACCTAAGATATACTATATAAGGTTGCTAAAGAAAAGTCTGAGACTCCAAGGCCCCGACTTTCAAAAGCTACTGCAAGACCAATGAAGTGTCACCTAGCGCGTAAACCTGAATTAAAAGCCTCATGGCCTGAACTCAAGTCCGAAGCACCCAACCTACTCTAGCGTTTTTTATGGGTAATTCTCAAAATCATGGGCCCCTTTTGGCTATTGATTAAATTACGGCACCTGATATTTAGGGGTACCAAAATGGGACCCTAATTTTGGGAACACGTAAACTTAAGTTCTGAGACCTGAAGGCCTGTAGGGTCGAAGGCATATCTTCAGCCCTAAACCCCGAATCCCAAAACGTCAAACCCTAAACTTTGAACTTTAAGCCGTAAGCTCTAAACCCTACACCCTAGGAGTCGGAGCCCTGATCCAGCCGGGCGACTTCAAAGGCAAAGCTGAAAAGCCCAAGATCCTGACGCCTCAGGACAGTTGGGGGGGTTTAGGGTTTACCTATCACAATAATTGAGGATCACGTAGAAAAACCTTGAAAATAGGGTTAAGGGTGAAGAGCTTAGGGTCTAGGATTCAAGGTTTAGGGCCTAGATATGACGCGTTTAGGATTCGGGTTCAGGGTTTAGGGGATTACAGGGTCAGCTTTGGTTCTGCGCAGCACCGTTCTTGCTAGCACGGGACGTGCTGCTTGTGTGGCCCGTGTGGCAGGGACAGCATACGTGAGCCCATTTGTTTGTGTCAGGGGCTACCACGAACATGTTCGCGCGTTCTGATACGAATACCTGAACCCTTGACCCTTAACCCTCAACCCTAAACCCTAAACCCTGAGACATTAAGCTCTCATACACTGCTCCAGTTGCAATTCCTGACCTGCAGAACCATGAAGGGCGAAGCCTATCCAACACCTAGGATCCAGGGTTTACGGCTTTGAGTCCGACAGTTTAGGGTTTAGGGTTGTGCAAGATATTTGACACCCTGACGTAAGACCTAGCCGCCGCATCCCAATGCAATTGCGCTCTTGTCATCTCGTAACACTAGGTCCTAAATCCCAAGGAAACCTTAATTCTAAATGTCTTAACCCCCAAGGCTGTAGCAGTAACACATGACCCTAAAACCTTATGTCTCACACCATAAGATCCAGAACCCTAAGCCCTAAGCCCTAAGTTCCTGAAACTCTGAAGCCCTAAAGCCTAAGCCCTATGCCATAAATCCTAAACTCTAAACTCTAGAGAACTAAACTCTAAACCCTAGGCCCTTAACTCAACACCTCACTAGGAAGCATCGGAGCGGGAACGAGTCCTCCGCCCGGTCAGGGAAAAGATGCTTCTTGAAAGCACCTGGAAGGGTTTAGGATTCAAGCTTTAGGGTCTAGGGCTTATGGTTTCGGATTTACACTTTAGGGTTTAGGATTTAGGGTTTAGGGTTCAGGATTTAGACTTTAGGGTCTGGGGTTAAAGGTCCTGGGTTAAGGGTTTTGCATTTAGGCTTTAAGGGTTGACGTGATCAGGACTTAGGGTTCAGGGGTTGTTTTGGATAAAGGGGGTATCCGGGGACCATGGGTTGGGGGGTTTGGGGATGTACAGTGAAAAGGCATTTGAGTTCAGGGGTTGGGGTTTGTAGGGTTGTAGGTGTGTAGGGGGTTCAGGATATATGAAAGGGTTTCGGGATCATGGGGTTTTGGGGGAACTGATCGGAATGTGCTCGAAGTTATTTTGAAGTTGAGCTTGTTATAACCCCCCGCGAAGTAACCAGAACTAATTTCTTCATAGCATTTCTGGGCAGGTGTACGGCACGGTTTGTTTGGCGAGGGTACGGAGACTAAGGTTTAAATAGGGTTCAGGGATTAGAGTGTTGAGGGATTGAGGCGTTGAGGGTTTAGGGATGTTAAGGGATCAAAATAATGTGCCCTCGGAGGTACCCTTCCCAGAGTCAAAGGAGCTGCTGAGGACCATATACTAGGGGCTTAATAAAGCCTACTGAGGTTCTAAATCTGAATGGGGGGGGATCCCTGGGTGGGGGGGTTCCGGATCAGGGTTCACGGATCGGTGTTTGGGAATTAGAGTTTGGAGATTTGGGCCTGTTGATGGCTTTAGGCTATTAAGTTTAGGCATTGTAGATTAGGTTACAGAGTGCATGGATTAGGGTTAGGTACGGGTTTAGGTATTAGGAGTGTCCAGTATAGCTCCCCCTATACCCACTATGCATATAGTCCCGCTTAAGTAGATAGAATATGGCTTTGGGTGTATTAGACTAAGATCGCCAGATACCCCATACTCTATCTATTGAAGGGGGATTATATCCCCCTCTAGGTACACCCCAACCTAACTTTAGTCCCTAGCTCATATAACCCTAAACGCTAAAGTGGCCTCAACCCTAAACCCATGACCTAGGAATATTTCATACCCTCTCCCCCGCCTAGGGTTTGGGGTTTAGGGTTTAGGAGCTCAAGGAAAAATTCAAGGTTACTCTTTCGGGAGATCGGCGTCCCGGATGAAGAGGTTCAGCCCATGATCAAAGCGTACCAGGCCCGGCTAAGAGCTTAAAGGGAGCATGGTTTTAGGATTCAGGGATTTAGGGTTTAGGGGTTTAGGGGTTTAGGGTTCAGGGTTTAGGGTTTGGGGATTACTTGGAGGTCCAAGGGTACTTGAAAGCTTTTTTTTATAATTGTGGTTAAGCTCTGTTGGGTTTAATTGGGATGTAGCTGCAGTCATGATTGGGTTATACTTTCCCGGGCCTCGAAGTAGTGTTCAGGGTTTGAAGTCTTTATCGAACACATTTTGGGTTTGGGGATTCAAGGTTTAGGGGACTTTTTGGACTCTGGGGTTTAGGGTCTGGGGGTTTAGAGTTTGAGGTTAGGCTTTGGGGCCTATCATTTAAAAGGTTAAGGCCCTCGTTGCCAGCATGGGTTCATAGAAGTACAGTAGTACAGCTCCGGTCTCCAGATCCTTCAGTTCGTTTGTATAAAGTGGAACCCTAAACCCTAATATTGGTTCGCTGATTTTTGGCAAGAGAATGATTCAAAAGCTGTCACGTGGAATTTCCGAGAACCTCTCCGCCGTCGGGCGTTCAACGCTTGCAATACAAGCATGATACGCTGTGATGACAGTAGAAACGATGATAGTAGTTCTATTAACGTCAATAAAAAGTATATCTTATCACGATAATAACAATCTCAAGAATATTGATTGCAAACTAATCATAATCGCAATACCACTGATGATGCGAATGAATAGTAGCAATACGGATACTGACGATACCGATGGATGATGCTGATGATGATGATTTTGATGATTCTGATTATGTTGTTTTTGTTGCTGTTGTTGCTGTTGTTCTCGGCATCAAGGCTCCTTTCCCTGGGGACGCTACAACAAGAATGTTGTCATTTGCGTTTGAGGGACCCCTGTTTGGGGAAGTCCTTTGTGTGTATCTTAGGACATGCCATCAGGTGTATGAACGGCAGTATGATGCACGCTGATTCCAATACCCCTTTGTAATTTGGGGGTTTATGGCGTCTGTTTGTTTCCGCCATCTTTCTGGAGGCCGTTTAAACTTTGAGAGGCCCGAGTGGTGTGTGCACTTCTTGTCAACCCTCAATGCCAACGACATCATCGGCCTCTTACTTATAAGACCTTTCCTTTTCTAAGGAAGCAGAGGGCTAAGAAAAGCAGCAAGCCTCAACAATGATAGCAAGACCAGAGTTACAGGTCAGCTTGCGACCTACTTCCTTTGGATGAGCCCTTTCTTCAGAAAGTTCCCTGCTCATCCTATAGTGTTGTTCAGAACATGGTGTGTCGGGTCCCTACTCGAAGCTTATCCTTATGTTCCTCAGTAGGAAAACCTAAGTTACACACTACTTAATGTCATGCACTCTGATGGAACGTCTACTGTGGATAGCATCGGGGGAGGTTTGAAAATGACTCAGCTTCGGACACTGTAGGATACTGTAGGCTTCATGCCGATGAAGCCAATTTTTGTATGAGGCCACACACCTACCATGTTTCGAAATATGCGTACTAAGCCATGTTCCTATTTTGTTGAATTTGCCACAGAATAGAAGCTTCCGAAGCAGGACGGCGCAAAGGAAAGCACCACCGATGCGGTAAAAGCAGCCGAGGTGCCCCCTGCTTTTGAAAAGGTATGATTCAGGGTTTCGGGCTTATTGTTTAGGGTTTAGGATTTGGGTTTTAGGGTTTCGGGTGTAGGGCTTGTTGTTTGATGTGTTGTTTAGGAGTCAGGGCATGGGGTTGGGAGGGCAAGGGTCGAAGGGATTAGGGTCCAGGGTTTAGGGTTCATAAGCCTGAGATCCAATCATGGAGAACCAAACGGAAAAATGAAGTAAGATGCAAACTGAGCTTATACATGGGGTCATTATATGGGTTATGCAGTGTAGAAGCCAGAAGGATGAAAAACATGATGTTAAACAATGTTTATAAAGTTGCGGAACCTAGGGGATTGTATGGAGGCTCCACTTATCACTTGTTAGATCCTTTCGGGGGTCTGGGAGGCTAGTTGGGCTTGATAATGATGTATCCGTACCTTGAGACCTGAATAGCAATCCCAAAAGTCCGGCAACCCTATATCCCCCAACCTGAAGCCTTATACATCCGTTTTATATGCCCATGGGGGGGGTCGTTCTAAATGTCCTTGTAAAGAAGGACCATTGAAAATACACTTCCATAAGCGGGTGTCCTAACCCAACCAAACAGGGAACCTAAAGTATGGCCATTTTTGGGACAGCATTTTGAACAACTACCATATGGGTTTCTCATATTATGAGACATAATCTAAAGTCCTTAAATGGGTTATATAAGGGATTATATAGGGGACTACTGTAGGGGCCATGCCCTAAACCCTAAACCCTAAACCCTCATGTCCATTGATTTTCTGGCTAATATTGACTGTAGCTCATTTGAGTTCCTTTGGAGCAACCCCAGTCAACCCGTCTGCCATACCCAGAATGCTTAAAGGGGATTATATAGGGTTATATAGGGTTGTATAAGGAAGCTTGGGATATGTAGGGTTTAGGGAGTAGGGTTTAGGGTTTAGGGGTCTAAACTCCTTAAAGGGGGTTATATGGGAGATTATGTACGGTTATGTAAGGGTTATATAGGGATAAATCGGGACATCCATACATATACAAGGTTTATATAGGATTTAGAGATTAGAGTTTACGGTTTAGGGGTTTAAAATTCCTTAAAGGGAAACTGTGTGTTTGTTTTGTTGTTTGGTCTTTTTTGTTGTTGGGCCCCTTAAAGCCGAGCCAGGCAGACCGGTAAGTGAGTGAACTCCCGTCCCCGCCCAAGCGGCAAAAAAATCAACACGCCCCCCGCCCAAACAGCAAAACAAAAACACGCCTTACCGCCCAAATAGCAACAAAAACACCCAAACAGCAAAAAAAAAAAAAAGTGATCCACCACCCCGCACAAAAACAAAGAAAAAAAAGTCTTACTTTCCTTCAAGGGGATTATATGGGTTGTATAGTGTCATATAGGGATAAATTGGGATATATAGGGATTAGGGTTCATGGTTTAGGGGTCTAAACCACTTGAAAGTGCTTATTTAGAAGCTTATATAGGGTTAAAAAGCGATAAATTGGGATGTATAGCGTCTAGGGATTAGGGTTTGGGGTTTAGGGGTCTACACTCCTTAAAGGGGGTTTTTATAGGGGATTAGATAAGGAGTATTATAAAGGTTATAAAGGGGATGCACGGAGTTTGGATTATAGCTCACATGGGATCCGCGCGGCATCCAGGGAAGACAGGTCTCAGGCGCGAATGCGCGCATGTTCCGAAATTTTCTCTGCATTGAAATGTGCCTGTTCGACGAAGGCCATAGAGAACGATCGCAGAAAAGCCGCCAGAACTGGCAGACGTATCAAAGCTCCGACCTGTTGTAAGTGCTTTCGCACCATTCGAAGGACTTGTGCACCTTTGTTGCTGAGAGGGTGTCTTCTCAATCACTGCTCGCAAGCGCTTGGTGAGATGTTATGGCATTCTCTTGCGCAGGAGTTCGCAAGAAATGGAGACCATGAAGCCACGGTGTATGGTTCAGAGTCCCACGAGGGGTAGCTCACATGATCAAGCATGTGAGGTCCACGATTCCGTGTTTGCGGTTACACGGGCAGATTGGAAAATGTTTTGTTGCTTTATAATCCTCACATAATCCTTACCAAGCTATAAAGATGTAGTTTATAGAACACCCCACAACCCTACCCTGGTGTAGGGCTTAGGGATCCTAGATCAGGACTTCAACAGCACAGCATGGGCGTCCCTGAAGTTTCAACCCTACACTCCGAAAGACCTGTCCCTGGTCAAGTATTTTTACGGTCCTTGCGTGCTTCTTAGTACATTTCACGGACTCAGGGTCATGCGGTATCAGCCGTATTGACCTCGAACGCGATGTAGGCACTTCTAGAAATGAGGGTCCCCGTCTTATTTCTCAGCCCACTAGGCTCCCTATTATGCGGACCCAAATAAGCCACAAACCCTAAACCCTAATTTTCTGAACCCGTAAAATGAAAAGGCAGACCCAAATACGCCACAAACCCTAAACCCTAAACCCTAATTTTCTGAACCCTTAAAATGGAAAGGCAGACCCAAATCAGCCACAAACCCTAAACCCTAAACCCTAATTTTCTGAACCCTTAAAATGGAAAGGCAGACTGCAAGAATGGCTACTTCTCCAAAGCTCTTGAGGCGCATGCTTACTTTGTCTTGAGAATCATAGTAAAAGGTTAGGTTGGGGGGTACAAAGGTGTCGAATGGACACTGGTAGGGGCCTTTCGTCACTGGTGATCTCCAAGGATCAGTTCAGCAACAAGTTGACACACCCGAAATGAGTTGGCAACAGCTGAATGCAAGAGCAGTCACCAAGAAGCTCGGGCGGTATTGTTTTCCCGGTCCGCACCTAACGAAGTTGGCCTCTCAGCCCAAAGGCTGCATATGCGTGTCTCATATGGAGACGTTCCAA
>CAJNIZ010003547.1:15629-36385 GCA_905231905.1 Symbiodinium pilosum | reverse complement strand
ATATACATTAATATGTATGATAAGTTTATAGAGACCTCCTCATCAAAAGGTAGGTTTTGGGGGGGGGGTACCATATATACATACGTACATATGATGTACCCCAGAGCCACATTGAATTTATTAAGGCCTCTACAGTACAATACGTATACCGATCTCTAAGCCACCCAACGTTCATTTCATCTTCCATTAAACCCTAAACCCAAGCCCTGAACCCCAAACCATAGTTCATCTAACCCTCTAAACCCGAAACTCTAAACCCCAAATCCAAGATAATCTAGCCCTCTAAACCCAAAACTCTAAACCCTAAACCCAGGATAATCTAACCCCCTAAACTCTAAACCCAAGTTAATATGACCCTCTAAACTCTAAACACTAAACCCAAGTTAATCTAACCTTCTTAACCCTAAACTCTAAACCCTAAACCCTGAAGCCTTGTCTTGGGGAAGACTCCGAAACCAAGGCGCGGCTGAGCGCCCACATTTCAAGCTGGCCGTCGAGGCTTGTTGGGTGTAGGGTTTAAGGTTTAGGGATTTAGGATTTAGGGTTTAGGGATTTAGGGTTTAGGGATTTAGGGATTTAGGGTTTAGGGTTTAGGGTTTCTTGTGCGGCTGGGTTGAGGGGTTTTGGATTTAGGGCTGAGGGTTAAAGGGTGCTTAGGGCTCAGGATTGAGGATTTCGGGCTGAGGCTTTTCGGATAAAGGATTCGGGACGCGCTTTGCATCTGTAGTTCTCTCTTCGTGGTGTTGGCTTTAGGGTTTAGGTTTCTTGGCAGACATAATGGGGCGCAATCCTTTCTCTCAAGGTTGGGTCTGTAATGCATTGGTTTGGGGCTAATATTTATGGATTGCTTCAGGTACCTAATTTGTTACCTGCATGACATTAGTATACTAGAATGCAAGACTCAGTCCCGAAGTTCTGAGGTACATGGGCTCATGCAGGGTTTTCAGTACCAACCTAAACCTAAGCCGTGACCTTGTGTCCTAAACCACCGTGAGCCAGGCAATGTCTCAAAGGCGGAGGAGTCAGGACCACACGTAATAGGGGGCTTTCCAAAAACCAGGGGTTTGTTTAGTCTTGGGATCCATATTTCGGACCCCGGCCTTTTAATGGAATCCCCCCACATCTAAACCCCCCAAGCACCCCTAAACCCTAAACTCTTACCCCTTGGCGTCCCAAGACCCTTCAACCTACCAAGCCTTTGAACCTCCCCAACCCCAAACCTACTTGACCTGTGAGGCAGCTGAGGCTGCATATGGCATCAGGCCAGGCTTTTCCTTTTCTGTTCCTGTAAGTCGGCTTAGGTGTAGGCTTCAGAGAGGGTTTGAGGCTTAGGGTTTTCAGGCTGAGGGTTAGTGTGAATGAATTTGGACTTAAGGTCTAGGGTTGAGGGCTTACGTTTGAAGGTTTGGGGACTGTAGGTAGGGAAAGCCCCAGTTATAACCAGGCAGCATTGCATATATAGTCACAGATTCCTTGATACAAATTGTGTTTCGCAATCTGCCAGCCTGTTCTGTGTTTGTTCAATTTTGGCCAGCACTACTTTTGGATAAGCATGGTTAATGCTAATATTGAGAAGCGGAGTGCCTAGAGATTGGGTTTGTGTTAAGCATCACTCTGACTGACTGCATAAGGCCTGGGGCTTAGGGCTTGAGTTTTAAGAGTTTGGGCTTTGGGGGTTTCGAGTGCTTAAGAAGCTGTGGGGGAGGAGGAGAAGGTTTTGTGCAGAAAGATGTCAAAGGCCCAAGCACCAGCAGGTGGATGGGCTCCTGCTACTACTACTGCTTGGGAAAGCTTGGGGTTATATTGGGCTTATGTTGGGATAATGGAACAATTAAATCGAAAGTACTGTTTAGGGTTTAGGGTTGGGGTTATGTTGAGATAATGGAAAATATAATGGAAACTACAATTTAGGTTTTTGGGATTGTATTGGGTGTTATATTTGCCTTTACCATGGCTCTTACGATCCACGATTGGGATTCTGCTCCAGGGTTGCAACTAGCGCTCAGCCGGTGGACAGCTACTACAACAGCAACCCTTCAACCTAATCAAAGGACCCTAACATAGAGCCCAACATATTATAATCCACAATATCAGTCCTCCCCAAAAAGGGAACCCCTAATTTACAGAAACCCCTAGTTGGACATTGCACCAAAGCCTCAAACCCAAGGGCCTTAAAACCCAAAACCAGACATTCCCAAACCCCAAGCCCCAAGCGCCTTAAACCCTAAACCCCACTCGCTAAGAAGTAGTAGGCACTATGGAACCCTAAGCCCTAAATAGTAGTGTCCCTTTTCTTTTCCATGATCCCCATGTAACCCCAATGTAACCCTAATATTCCAGCAGGGCCAAAACTGCAAGGTCCCAACACAGTGCTTGCAGACTGAGTTTAGTTATCTCCTGAAGCTTCGTCGGTGTTCGGGGAAGGTGTCCAGGCTCAGGATTTAGGGTTTAGGGTTTAGGGCGTGGAGGTGCGTTGGAAAAATGGGGCTTTACTGCTTTTAGGACAATTCTGGGGCACAACGTGGAAGCCTTGCTGGCCACTGATTCTTCTGAATACCCCAAAGGGTTTTTTGTGCCACCCCCGAAGAGCCTTATCTCAAATTTATGGCCCTCTTGTTAACTCCCAAACCCTAAGTCCTACATCCTAATGACTAAACTATAGGGCCTACTACAGCATTCTCCCTTCCATACTAACCACTAGTAGGCTTGAGTCGCCTTTCCGGGATATTGCGTATGCAACATGATCCCTCCGCAGCCAGCAGGAATCCTTGCAATGATGTGGAGAGGGATGTTTGACATTGAAGGGTGATGGGCGTGAGGGGGGCTATATAGGGAAGGTTCATACCGTTCAGGGTTCAGCATTACAAGAACGCTGAATCCAAAAACCAGTCTACACTGTCACTTGGAAACAGGCCTGGACTAGCATTGCTGGCCGCCTGGGTCCTTCAAATCACCACCTCAATAATCAAATAGCCCCTCGCTCCGTAACATCAAGTATGTCCCAACAAAAAGGGTTTTGTAGGGCGCCGTTTATATTTAGCGAGAGAATGGGAATGTTTGATATTAAAGGCAGGCGGTCATCATATTTGCAACTGCAATATTGCCTGAGGAGTATTGGCCGCTTACGGATAGTATTGCTGTTCCTGATACTGGCGATATCTATTTCTCAGCACTCAGATCCTTCTTTGGGGCACCAACCAACCCTAAACCCTAAACCCAATTACACAGCCCTGATGTCTGGGGTTGGAAAGGTCTGCACATCCTCTTTTCTTCGAGTGGGTGAAGGAGCCTGTGCCATGGCAAGAGCATTGCCGATGGATTGGCTTTCAACTTGGGATCTTTTCTAGCGCTTTAAAGGTATTATCCAAGGGCGCTACATGCATGAATAAGGCGTAGAATTCAGGCTTCCAAGATTGCCTCAAGGTTCCGTATTTTTCTGTTTTCCTTCTAACTAGGACGGCTGTACTGTGCAGCGTATATAGTGGACTTGCTGAGAAACACCCATGTGAGCTTTTAGAGGCGAAGGGCCCCCAGCAGAAAGGATGTGACTTTCGGGTTTAGTGTTCAGGGTTCTTGCTCTTGACCCCTTCCGCTGGGGAAGTTCTTTCCATGTCTTGTTCCATTTGCGTTTCCATGTGATTTGCCCTTCCCTAGGCAAGAAGCCCAGTGAGGCCTGCCTCTGTGAGGCTTGCCTTCTACGAGGCCCTCTCTACCCTGCCTTTCTAGACCTTCTTGGAGGGTGATGGGGTCTTAGTAAGTAGGGTAACCACCCCTATAACCCATATACTAACCCCAATTATCCCCATTATTAACCAGTCCCTCTGGCCCTCCAAGTTACGATCTAGGTCAGTCTTCAACTGTGCAGTGTTAAGTCTTGCAATGGCTCTGAGTAGTTCCCCCCCCTTCACAGTAAGCCCCCCACACCCTAATAGTTCTGCCCATTATATAACAGTAAATATCGGGAGTATTCATTATCAGGGAGTGGGGGGATATTGGAAGCCCTCAGCCCTAAACCCTACATGACATGAGAGTTTCCATCTTCATTTCCATTCTAAATTCTAAACCTAAGCCCCCAAATAGAACCAAATAGCAACCCAGACATCTCCAACATATCACAGAGGCTCTAAAGTCTACGGGAAGGGATGAGTAGATCCTTGTGAAGAGCTGGGCGCCCAAGGTGGACGAGCTGGCGAAGCTGCGCATGAACGGCTACCAGCGCGGTCCTTGGTAATCTCGGTTTTCTTGCCATTTCTTCTACTGAGGCTCACGCAGGAGTTTGCCCATCAGCCACATCACATGAACTAAAGTCTAAACTCCTTAAGGGGGGTAATATGGGGGATTATACAGGGGAGCATTAATGCTTGTTGGGGGTTATTAAGGGGGATACCAGGAGTTTAGACTATAGCTCACATCTTTCATTCGGATGCTATGCTGGACAACTTGCTACCAGACCGGCAGACTTTTTTCTCTCTCCTGGATTGCACTTCTTCCGACGTGTCGCAAACTATCGGTCCGCACAAAAGGTCCTTGGAATGACGAGGTTGTTTTCAGGAGGCATTGTGATATTCTGCCGCCATCTCATGTGGGAGGCTAGAGCTCCGTGGTTGAAGCATTTGAGGCCTAAACCCTAAACCCTAAACCCTGGACCCTAAACAATCATAAAGCCTTAAATCCTACACGCCTCATCCCCTGAGCCCTAAAGTCCTAACACCTACCCTAAGCCTTAACCCTGGACCCCAGACCCTAAAGCCTAATCCCTAAACCCGAAGCCCAAACCCTAAACCCCTAAGCACAAACCTCATGCGCTAAACTTAAAGCCCTGGGACTTGATGGCCCAACCCATCCCGGCTTAGGGTTAGGATTTACGGTTTGGGGTGTAGGGTTTAGGGTTTCAACCCAAGGCCTTTTACGGAAGCGCGCTTTGACCGCCAGAAATTCCCATGACCTCAGCATGCTGAGGTTCTTCATCTTCTGCTTGATGGCTCATTTCTGCGCTTGGGCCTGCATTAAATCCCTAAAGCCTCTGGGGTGTAGGATTTAGGGTTTAGGGTTTAGGATTTAGGGTTTAGGATTTCGGGTGTTAGGGTTTAGGGTTCGAACCTTCAACTCTGAATTTTAAACCCTGAAATTGGAGGCTTGGGTTGCCTTGGGTGATATCAATTTCAAACTCCTTGCTCCAACAATCCTTAAGCTTACCTCTACTTCGGGGGGAGTGGGGTGACTAGGTAATGGCTTAGGGTCGAGGAGAAGTGTAAACGGGATCACATAGGGCTTCTGATAGGCATCCTTTGGGTAAATGTGGCAAACCGATGCTTCAAGAGATCAAGAGGACATGTTCCAAGAGCGAAACCAGGGAGAAGACCGAGGCCCTCTCCCAGACACTCTTTAGGGTGTAGGGTTCAGGGTTTAGGGTTTACTGGGATAATATTGGGGTTATATATAGGGAGTAAAGGAAAAGAAAATGGAAACTACTGTAGGGTTTGGGGTTTAGAGTTATATGGGGATGATGGAAAGTTTGGGTTGATTGAGGCAACCCTTGCCCAGGGACTTGAAGAGGGTGACTTCTGCAAGGTTGTGGACCAGCAGAGAAGAGCCAAATACAGCTGGGAGGAATTGTCCTGAGACCATGAAGGCCAAAGAAAGCACATCATATCAGTCAGATGTTCGCAAGGCATCAGGGGGTTATATTGGACTGCGCTGGGCATCATTCTGAGATGGTCTTGCTAGGTTCGCAAGAGAAGGAGCCCTGAGAGTCTATGGGGGTTATCAGGGGATGGAGTTCAGGGTTCAGGATCCCGCTACGGATTTTGTAGGGCTCATTTGGCAACTCACATACGTAAAGTTTGGCGTTTATCTTCTAACGGCGAGTCTTGAAGAGCACCAGCAACATCATGTTTGTCGGTGCTTTCTAGGCAATAGGGGAAGGAGTTCGTTACAAGCCCTAAACCCGGAACCCTAGACCCTAAAACCTTAGACCCTAAACCCTACACCCTAAAGCCTATGCCCTGAACCCGAAGCCCTCAAGCTAAACTTGCTATGGGCATTATATTGGGTGTACTGCAGAGATCCTATTCCCCAATTGTCAACTATTAGCTGTAGACCCGACAGCACGCCGCACCAAACCCATAGCAAGTTCAGGGTTGAACATTTAGATTCTAGCGTTTAGGTTTCAGGGTTTAGGGCTTAGGGTTTAGGGTATAGACTATAGGGTCTAGGACCCAGAGGGTCTAGAGTAGTTTTCACGTGTTCCGTTCCCCCCCATGCCAAGCTAAGCTGGATTGCTGTTGCCACTGCCCTAGAACTTGCTACATGTCAGATCATGACATCTCACTTAAGAACAGCCACGTAGTAAGCCCTAGACCCTAAACCCCTAAACCCTAATCCTGAAGCCTCTAAACCCTAATCCCAAAGCCGAAGCTTGAAGATACAAAGCTGTAGAAAGACCCCGGGCATCCTCCACCATCAACACTTCAGGGTCGAGGGTTGAGGGTTCAGGGTTTGGGGCTTGGGGTTCAGGGCTTAGCGTTTAGAGTTTAGTTCTCAAGGCTTCGATTTGTTCAACTTTAGTTCCCTCCAAACCCACGGGGTCAGCACGCTGCGGACCCTGAGTCCATAGAAAGAGATTCCTCCCTAATCCCTAATGAATCTTGTAGAAAAGTGACTTCACAACCATACCCCAACCCTCCAATCCCGTGAAATGGAAAAATCCCAACCCGAAATCAGATTTCCAATCCTTGAGTCCCCTACTCACACCCTGAACCCTCAAGCAAAGTCCCTCAACTCTAAGCCCCACTTGGAGGGTCAGGGGGACTTAGTAAGTAAGTTACGAACCCCTATAACCCATATAGTAACCCCAATGATCCCCATTATTAGCCTAGTTACTAAGTCTCCCTGACCCTCCAAGCAACCACTAAAACTGTAGTCCGGAAACCCTCACCTCTACATAGTATTTTTTCAAAATAAGGGGAACCCAATATAGACCCCACAATACTATAGTCCTTATTATAGGGACGCCCAAAATTGTACCCCTAATTTTGGAAATAACCTTAAACCCTAAACCCTAAACCTCACCTCGACATTGCGCCTCAGGCTTCAGTCTCGTCGGTGTGGTCGTCTCTGCCACTTTGGTCTGAGAGGGCGCAGATTGCTCTAAAGCGGGGCGGTTTCTGAAAATCAGGAAGCCGATACGCATGCAAAAGATCAGCGCTGAAGGGCTTAGGGTAAGTTTAGGGTCTTACAATTCGGGTTTAGGATTTAGGGAGCCTGATTTCATGCCTAATTTTTGCACACTGTGCAAGCCGGATTAAAGACTCTTAAGGCTCAAGGGCATTCGCTCTAAACAAGTTTGCATGATTCTTCATCTTCCCTGGGCGCTCGATGCTGCGGATGTTCCTCCACAACCTGAAATCGTAGGATCGTCATAGGTGTGGATTGAGGGTTTAGGGATCGAGGGTTTAGGATTTAAGGGCTCTTTGTAAGATCACGCATTTCCTTCAAGAACAATGTGCTTGATCTGCACAGCAGGCTTTGGAAGGGGAGCTCCCTTAAGGCCCGAAAGAGACCTTGCATTAGGTCCTATGCCCCGCACCTGTCTCCCTAGAAGCTTTTTCCCAAGCCCTAAAGGCTTCTTTCACACTAACTGAAATTGCACTCTTCATGGCACTTCTAGACCTTCCTATGATTACGGATGTTTGCCACAGGCGGGTTGACATAAAGGTCTTTTAGCGAGTTGTTTTCCGTGGTGACCATTTTGGGAACAGGAATTTCGTTCAACTACCGCAAGACGATCACCCCCAGCACCAGCACTCCACCACCATCATCACCACCAGTAGTAGTTTCATTCACTTCAGCTTCAACTATTGCGTACGTCTTGACAACAACCTCAAGAACAGGGCGCGAAACCCTAACCTGAAGCCGACAACTCTCAAGCCCAAGTAAAGTTACAATTTGCTTAGGGTCCCAATTCCCTTTAATCTGAGGGTTTTTCAAATCGAAAAATACCAGATGACCCTCCCCAACGCCTAGGTATTTATCTTAGCCCCAGCAACCCAAATCCTCATCCCTAAACCCTAAACCCTAGGTTCAAGGGTTGAGAAGAAGCCTCCTCCGCAGACGTTTGGCCCAGCAAACTCCCTGCAGCGTCTCGCCCTGCTTCTTGGATGGAGAGGGAATAGGGAACCCCATTACAGCCGTTGTGAGTAAGCCCCTTTGCCCTTTTTGGGGGCCCTAAACCCTAAACCCTCATTCAGAAAAGTGCAGGCTTTAGTGTCTACTTGGAGTACATGGGACTTCGTAACTACTTAGAACTAGGATGGACAAGGTTTGCCCCCTGTATGGGGCCAGGGAGTCCCGAGGCATGGAAAATTTGGGAGTTGGCGTTTGGCACTATATTCAGGGGTTTGGGGCTGTTTGTTTCCTACGCGCTTAGGGTTCCAATTTCCGGTTTTTGTCTCTCCGACGTGTCGAGCTTCTGCAATGTTGAGCAGCTAGACGAAAGGGCCAAAAGTAGTAGTAGAGCCTGCTACAAGTGCTGTATGGAGTACGGAACTAGACAAGTGACCTCGAGTTTGGAACTTTCCCATCTAGGGTCCCTCTTTACTGCTTACTGTATAGCCCAAAACAGTTGGGCGCGGGGAGCCCCAAAAGAGACCCATGATCTGGATAGCCCCTCCACACTTCTTTGCACACACCCGCCGCGTGCTGCAATTTCAAACGGATGAAGACGGCTCTCAAAGAGCTGGTGAAGATGTCATTTCATTGCTTTGGACTGGTAGGAAGCAGTTTCTCAACCTGGGTGGCACGTTACGCTAGTTATGAATTCCCTAACTGTCTTATGTGGGAATTTGTTCAAACAAGTTTGGGCGCCTTCAAAATACCACCCGCTAATGAATTGTCAGTCACGGACTGCGTCCGTTGGGCCTTCAAAGGCTTGACGGGCAGGAGGATGAACGAGCCCTAAAATCACATGGAACCCCCGTGTGAGCTATAGTCTAAACTCGTTAGGGGGGGAAGAAGCCCTAAATCACATGGAACCCCATGTGAGCTATAGTCGAATCTCCTTAAGGGGGGGTTACATAGGGGATTATATAGGGGACTGCCATTGGGGGTTTATCAAGTAGCTGCCACAGTCGGAATGTCACTGTCTGTGAAGCAATGCTGCCCCATTGACCTTGGACCTTAAACAGTGAGTTCATATTGCCAGACTTCCGAAAACCTAAGCATAAGCTTAAGCACCCCCTCTCGCCCTCAGACGCAGCGCAACTCTTGTCCCCAAATGGATGCTTCCCAAACTAGGGCCGCCTTTCTTGCCGTGTCCCCAGGCTAATAAGGATTGTAGGGTTCTATATTGGGATCCCTCTTATTTTGCTATCCCCAACTCCCCACCCCTAAAGCTTAAACCCTCGAGCCCATGTAAACTTACCATTACTTAGGGTTCCCAAAATTTCCTTAATCTCAAAGTTTCAAATTGTTCAAAACTTCAAACCCAAAATGTCCCCCCAAGCCCGACATAAGTAATTGTAATAAACCTCAAAGGCCTCAACCCGATGGCTTACCAGGGCACCGATCCTCGACTGAAGCTGTGAGGGGTTTAGGGCCTAGGGTCCAGAAATTTGGTAATTATGGTTTAGGGTTTAGGGTTCAGGGTTTAGGTAGTGATATAGGCGCCATATAGAGATTACACGTGCAGGGATATTGGAGAAGAAAACTGAAAGTATGGCTTAGGGCCCAGAAATGTTATAACTTTGTAGGGATATAGGGGCCATAATATAGAGACTGCAGTTGTAGGGATACGCAACTAGGGCTTAGGGTCCAGAAATTTCATAATTATGTAGGGATATAGGGGCAATACAAGGATTATATAGGGACAAGGGAGAAGAAAACTTTGGGGTTTGGAGGCCCTAAACCCTAAAACCCTAAAACCCTAAACCCTAAAACCCTAAACCCTAAAACCCTAAACCCTGACACCCTCAAACCCTAAACCCTAAAACCCTAAAACCGTAAACCCTAAAACCCTAAACCCTAAACCCTACGACCCTAGAACCCTAAAACCCTAAACCCTAAACCCTAAAACCCTAAACCCCAAACCCTCAAACCCTCAAATGCTAAACCCTAAAACCCTAGACCCTAAAACCCTAAACCCTAAAACCCTAAACCCTAAAACCCTAAACCCTAAAACCTTAAGCCCTAAACCCCAAAACCCTAAACCCCAAAACCCTAAACCCAGGGTTTAGGGTGCTGTTTGGAACCTGAGGGTGGTTTTAAGGGTGAAGAGGTCCGCTTAACTTGGAGAATGGAAATCAAGTGGAGAAGAATAAGGTAGGGTTGAGGGTTTAGGGTTTAGAGTTTAGGGTTTAGGGTGAAACATGCCATGCAGTCAGGAGTATGTATGGGTTTGCAGGGTCATTCTTGCAGCGTTTTTTTGTTTGCCATCACCGTTTGTAATGGTACCTTGGAATGCAAAAAATGTAGTTGCATCCTAAACCCTAGACCTTTTTTTTTTGGTAGGGTTTAGGGGTTTGTGCGATAGGGTTTAGGGTTTAGTGGTTGTTCTGTTGGGTTTGCGCATCAGGTCTTGGCAGTAAACGCCTGTTGTTCTAAACCCTATAAACTCCAAACCCATAAACCCCTTAGCAGCCAGTGTTTTTGACTGGTATTCTCCTTTCAACCCTTGTGAGGCAGTTGAAGTTGTAGGCTTTTCGTCCTGTTGGAGGGTCCGTTTATTGCCCGCAGGGGTGTTGGCGCATTTTTGTTGGCGGAGCCCGTTGAAATACAACCCATGGGGGTTCAACTGTAAAACCCTTCAGGGTAGAAGCAAGCTGTCTTACTACAGGGATGATAGCCCAAATACTTGTGCCGTTTAGGGTTAAGGGTTTAGAGTTTTGCCAAGACCCTGACATACATGCTCCAAACTTCGTGGCACATCCGCCCACTGAACGACGGTTGAGACGTGATACATGTCGAGTGAAAGTTCGTCTAGAGTTCCCTAAATATGGGGGTTCTTAGTGAATTGATCAACAATAACAACGATGATGACAGTGGTTGAGAAGCCGGAAGAAGTAACGAGAATGTAGCAAGAGCAATGATCTTCCCAAGGCCACCATAGGCATGACAAGATGCCCGTCTATCAATTGCCCGCACAGCGCTGCAGGTAAAGTCTTTCCGAGAGGACCTTCTGGCCTTCCCTTTCGTGGAGTTAGACGTACTTGGGTAGAGAATACGGGATATAGGGTGTATACAAGGAGTAGATTCGCTCATTTTCTACTAACCCTAACCCCTAAATCCTGCGAAGGGCATTTGATTGATTCGGAATACTTGAATAACATGTGGCATGAAAGAGAGCGTTATTTTCACTGCGGCTTGGTCTTAACCCTAAGCCCTATGCCTTAGAACCCAACCCTAAAACCTGAACTTCATTCTGCACGTTTTAACGTGTTTTCCAGATTTGAAAGCTTGGCTGTTGGAAGTTTGCAGATGCATTTATTCGGTGAGTTCATGGAAATGCATCTCTTGCGTTTGCATTGGGCTTTAGGGTTTGGGGTGTTTGGCCGAGAGCTATCTGAGCGTATCGAGTCCTAAAGCCTAAACCCTACATCCTGAAGGAAGGACCCCTACCCTCTAGAGTCTAGAATCCCTTGATAGTCCCGTGGATTTGGGGTCCCCTTCTTAAGAAGTTTCCCAACTAAGGCCTAGGTCTTAGGGTCTGCAAGAAAGTTTAGTAGTATGGCGGGCTTAGGATGTAGGGTTTAGGAGGAGGTTTTAGGGTTCAGGATTGGTGTAGGATTTAGGTCTTAGGCCCCGGGCTTAGGATTGCGGATTGCGGGCTTGGCGTTTAGGATTTAGACCCGAACCCTAAACGGCGAGAGGACAAGGGCTTCGGCTTCATCATCAGACCGGATTCCACTGAGATCTTCGTGCATGTTAAGGCCAGCGGTGCCAAAATGAGCTATAGTCAATTAAACGCCTTAAATATGGTTATATAGGGGATTATATAGGGTACTACTGTAATGGTTATTAAGGGGGATACTAGGAGTTAAGGCAAGTGATTGGGGTAGTTTTGGGGTTATATTGGGGTTATATAGGGATAATGGAAAAGAAAATGGAAACTACTGCTTGGGGTTTGGGGTTTAGGGTTTAGGGCTTATTTGGGGTTTAGGTTGGGTACTGACCCCCCCCCAAGTAACAGTCTATATTAGGGGTCCTATTAAGGGCTATATATAACCATACTATAGTTATTATCCAACTGTTACTGAGGGGAGGCAGTACCCAACTTTAGGGTTACATGTAGGGCTGAGGCCTTAGGAGACCTCACCCCCGATGGTGGTTCATATAGAAAATGGCTTCTTGCGGTTGAGGTTTACTGTTTAGGGGTTTTGTGGTTTAGGGTTTTGGGGTATAGGGTTTAGGGGTGTAGGGTTTGGGGTCTGTTGATCCTGCAGAAGCCTGAATGGGGAGGTTCTCAAAACAATGCCTTTTTCATATTTGACAACCCTAAACCCTAAACTCTATAGATGAACGACTAGGTCTTGGGTCTCTCCGGGCCCCCCTTTTTCAGAGCTTCAGGGAAACGAGAGAGCATGAGAACTGCAAGGAAGCCACATGCCCACAGCTAAATGCTTCACGGGGTTCCTTCTACTTTCTCCACTTCTTCACATAACAGGCCCCAAAACTCAAAGAATATGGGTATTTCCAAATCCCTCCTTATACCCCAACATGCAAGACTCTTAGGGACGCACGGATAAAGATCCTGAGTTTTGGAAGTTCCCACCTACATTATTTTTCTTGTAATATTCCTGCACGTGATGAATCATTGCTGTCTGAAAATAGGGTCCCCAGCAGAAGCATATGCCCTAAACCCCAGACCCCTGAACCCTAAACCTGCCACTAAACCTTACACCCCCTAGACCGTACACCCACGAAAAATTAAACCCTAAATAACCTTAAACCGAAAGCCCCCTAAACCGTAAACCCCCTAAACCTTAAACCCTAAACCTTAAACCCTAAACCCCCTAGACCTTAAACCCTAAAACCTAAACTTGGAGCCATGCCTTCAGTTAAGCCTTATTTCTATAGGGGATTTAGGGTTTAGGAGTTTAGGGTTTAGGGGTATATGGGTTTAGAGTTTAAGGTTCAGGGTTTAGGGTTTGGAGGGTTTAGGGAACCCCTGGATCCCTAGAGCTTTCCGGCGCCAGGCAATCATTGACGGGAGCATTCTGGTGAAGGAGCCTAGAAGTTACAAGTCGTTGCGCATGGGCGGGCTTGTGTTATAGTCCCCTTAAGTAGATAGAATATGGCTTTGGGTATATTATAAGAAGATCCCCATATACCCCATATTCTATCTACTTGAGGGGGACTACAAGGGGAGGAGTTTGCAAGGGGGTCAACATCGTCCCAATTGTTCTAGCTATTCATACTTGATTGCTCCAGCAGGAAAAGGTTGATCGTATTTGACCATCTCAACTTTGGGTTTCGGGTCGGTTTAGAGTCTAAGATTTGAGGTTTAGGGTTCATGGTTCAGGGTCCAGGGTTCAGGGCTCAGGGGGTAGTTGGATAGCCAGAACACCGTTCGCAGGCCAACTTCCGGGAATTGGGAACCTAAACTTAAACAGCATGGGAACCTAAACTTAAACAGCATGAAAATGCCAGAACTGCTCGAACTTAGATCGAGGGAACCCTTAGTGGAGACCTCCCACATGCCCGTATAACCCCCATAAATCCCAACAGCCCCTGAGCACTCGCGTTTCAAAAAGCCTTAAAGCCTGAACCTCAGACTCTGAAGATGCCCGTAATCCATCTAAAGGGATCCATGGGGGCCCAAAATGTTTTTACCCTATAGAGTTCCCTTTTGTCCCTTTGACGGGATCCCTTAAGCCTCCCCAAATTTTACTCCCTGGATTTTCCTATCATCCTTCAACCCTTAACCTACATGAATCTCTTAGGGTCCCTATGGGTAGGGTTTAGGGCCCAGGGCCGACATGATCCATTATCTCAGCTTTGCTAAACAGAGATTAGTTCTATGACCCCTATACGAAGCTCAGTTTCAAGGCATTTTCCATGTGACCCTTCTTCATATGAAATCCTAAAACCCTACACTCTAAAACCTCCATCCGAAACGGTCCTGAAAATTCCTTTGAAACCCCATTCATGGAGAATCGAACGAAAAAGAATACATGCTTTGCATAAACAAGGGGGACACCATTAGGAACCCCAAACTGCTATTAGCTTTATTACACGGAGCCCCCTAAACCCTAAGCCCTAAATCCTACACCCTAAACCCTCATAGAACCCTAAAAGCTTAGCCCTAAATCCTAGCCTAAATCCTCAATCCTAAAACCTAAAACTTGACCAGGATGACATTGTTCAGTTTGACATGGAGGAGAGCAAGGTGAAGCCAGGCGGGGCCGGTGTCATTCCTGAAGTTGCCGGATCTGAGTTTAGGGCTTAGGTTTTAGGGTTTAGGGTTTAGGGTTTAGGTTTTAGGGCTCAGGATTTAGGGTTCAGGGTTTAGGTTTTAGGGTTCAGGATCTAGAATTTCGGGTTCAGGATTTAGGTTTTAGGACTTAGGATTTAGGGTTTAGGCTTTGCGGTTTACAGGTCGAGGCTTGGGCCTTAAACGTTTAGGTTTGGGACTTAAAGTTCAGAGTTTGGGGCTCAGGGGCTTGGGCTACTTGGCGGCTCCGGGAAACTATAGACAGCCTACATATGACTTTAGTGATACTCCAGAGGTTCAGGGCAATTATAGATATCCTGCATATGACTTTAGTTATACCTAAGTTTTCACCATATCCGGGGACCTATGGGAGCTTATAATTGATCATAGCGTCCTTGGGTCTCCAAGCATCTATTTCTATTCCCTGTCTTGTCCGACAATGTTTAGATGGCCTGAGAATTGGCTAAATGGTTAGGTTAGTAACTCTGATTTAGAAGCCTTTATAGCCTCTCTATAACCATATCTATGCAGCATTTAACCAATTCCCATTGGAACTCCAAACCCTAAGCCCTAAACCCTAAGCCCTAAACCCTATATACATCCTTAACCCAAATTCCCAGTTCAATAGCCTGTGCATAGCCCGAACGCGCACGGGTAGGCGTTGCAATTCCAGCTGACCTCCGAGGTAGGGTGTCACGGTATCCTAAGCTCAGTATATTTTTAGGGTTTAGGGCTTAGGAGCGTACACTTAAAACCAGAAGGAACTTCATGCTGTAGTTGCTCAGAATATCCACCAAGCTGGGACGCAACCTTTGGGTAGACTGCATTGGGCCTAGAACTGGGTGAGTTAGAACAATCTCACCCGACCGCACCTTGAACATGGCCCCTGGGACATTTTTGATTTTTTCCAGTGGCTTTAATAGGGTTTAGGAGCCAACCCAGTATAGCAGACAGAGTCAAATCGGCTTCATGTTTGAAGGTTTGGGGGTGTTGAGTAAGCCCTTTTCCTCGCTTTGGGGTTCTAAGCTCTTTATTGTAAAAGGATATATGCCAAAAAAGGAGACCTGTTTCGTCTTAGGCTACTGGGGATCCTGGGGCTTTGAAACTCATGAAACTGGGTTGCGCTTAACTTAAGGTGCCATAGTATGGGTGCATAGTAAATAATAGGGTGTCCTCACAATTATAGTAACCCTAAACCTTTCTCCCTAAACTCTACACCTTAAACCTTTGCCCTAAACCCTAAACCCTACTCCTTGCGTTAAGTTCCTTGGCAGCAACCCAGGAAATGGCCAGTAGGAGCACCCTTCAGGACAGATGCAGGCCATCAATGTCAGCGGCGGCACCGGTCAGCCAGGTGGCGGAAAGGGAAGCGGCAGCCTGGTGAGGTTTTGTGGTTTGGGGTTTAGGGTCTGGGTTTGGGGTTTAGGATTGAGGGTTTAAGGTCTAGGGTTGGGGGTTTATTTTTGCGATTTAGGGCTTAGGATTGAGAATTTCGGGTTTCGGATTTAGGGTTTAGGGATCTCAAAATCGTTCATGATTACGTAATCCCTGAAAATCAGCCTTTAACAATCCCCATGTATTTCTCGGGTCCTAAAGGACCTCTCACCCTGAGAAGCGCCCAAATGAGTTTCCAAAAAGTGCCCCCACTGTCAGTTTTCGGCCCTTATACATACATGGGAGCAACGCGGCGTAGCTTCCTTTTCGGAAGCTCCCAACAGAAAGGATTACGGCAGACCGAGAATTCTCATGGAGATATTGTCAAGTATGAGAGTAAATCTATCCTGAGGACCATAGGGATTAAGTAGGGCTGACTTGAATGGGTATGCCATCGAAGTGGGCCTTTGTCCTGAGGACTCAGGTATTGGGGGGGCAGAGTTGGGTAGAAACATGCAGAACACCTCTGCAGGCAATTGCAGGTGCATGGAAAGGACTCCGGAGAATCGGTTACGACGCATTCTGTCTCCCTACACTAGCAAGCCTCGTACATCGTACAACCGAAACCTTAAGCTACATGAAGTAATAATTGCACTTCAGATGCTTAGCAGACTGACTGTTCGTGCATCATAGAATGCGAAATTTTTGCTGTTGTAAGAGCAAAGAAGAAGCCGTGAGCCACGCGCCGTGGTCGAGTAACCTTAACCTGCCCATGCGCAGCTAAGGCAAGCTCGGATCCAACCAGGGCACTGTCAAGAATTTCCGGGAAGACAAGGCAAGGGCAAGAAGCAACAGCCTGACCCGATCTCACCCCAAATGGCAGCTCAAAGTTTTGGGGCCGAAATGATTACCAATTTTATGGTTCCAGATTCCTTGTAGAAGGAAAAAGGGTTCCTCAAATAGACATCAGGAAGGGGGAGGAAGAGAGAAGGGGAGCCAGAATACAAAGATCATTACTCAATATGGAATATGAAATGGGAACTGGTTTTAGGGATCTGGGGAGAGAGGGCATGTAGAAGAAGAAGAAGAAGACGCAGAAGAAGCAGAAGAAGAGGAGAGAGAGAGAGAGAGAGCTGAAGTCTTCAAGCACCTCTCAGCTACACCTTTCCAGATCCCCAAACCCCACGCCCCAAACCCTAAACCTGAACGCTTTCCTCAACAGTTCGAAGACTCACAAGGCCAGGTGCCCTTGAATTCTAAGCTCCCTGAACCGCAAACTCCCTAAATCCTAAACCCAAACCCTGAATTCCTTTTAAGGCCTGAACTCCATTGTAATGAAGCTGAACTCCTAAAACACCACTCCAGGCGCCCTGGAACCCAGAAGCACCAGATCCTCAACCCGGTAACTCTGTAGCCGCCTAAGCTACTGTCAATACTAGGTCGAACCCAACTCCAGCAACTGCTGGCAATCCCAATATTTCCCAGGGGTCCCAGGGGTTCTCAGGACCCATGCTTGGGGAAGAACCCATCTTTCGAGCGCGCCCTACCACAGACCGAGAGTTAGCTAGTTGCTGCTCATCAGGGCTTCGGGTTCATCACGCTCCCAGATGGCTCGGACCTCTTTATGCACATCAAGGCGCCCTGTGTGTGTGATATCTTAAGGCAGGGGCTACATAGGCGTAATGGAAAAGAAAATGGAAACGACAGGGATTATAGGGGTTAGGTAGGGGCACCATCCAAACCAGAAAGTCTTTATGGAGGGGTCTTGGTTTGGAGAACTCTTTTTAGGAAGCGACTGGCTTTGAGAGAGAGCATGCAGCTCCTGCTTCATGGAGTGAATGGCCTCAGTTTGAGTGCATATCCTAATGCTGCAAGAGGGTCGTAGGGTTTAGGTCTACAAGACGAAGTACCCAGCATCTGCCACTTGCCAGTTTGGCGGCATTTCTCCAACTTGTGAAGTTCTCTGAAAGCAGGTGTTGCCTGTTGCGATCTCTTTTTCAAGCCAACTATCACAGGCCCAACACCAACCAAACCGCGCAGCTACATGAGCTACTGCCTAGCGGTTTAGGGTTTAGGATTTAGCGGTTGCCGCCGGAATAGTTGGGGTGGACATAGGCTTGTCAATGGTGGCTCAATTCATGAGCTTCCTGATACCCAGCTGGAGACAGCATAAGAGCTTCCAATTTTAGCCCACATGAGAAGTACGCCGCCCAAAGATGGAGTACCTACACCCTCCAATGTAGTACCCCTTTTGGTAGTCCTAATAAGAGTTCTAACCCACATACCATACTAAACCCCAAAGTGAACTACATTGGAGGCTCCAGGTATGGAAGCGTTTGCAAATCTACGCTTTCCTTCCTGGGGGATCCCAGTAGCTTCGTTATACTAAGCAGTCAGTGGGACCCTAATTTAAAGAGCTTGCATAAACTCCAGAGAGCCTGTGCCAGCAAAAGCGGGCGGAGCGAGGGTTTGGGCAACATTGATTCTACAAAAATCTTGAACCCAATGACTAACTTAAGCCTTAAACCCTAATGACTAAACTTGAACCCGAAACCCTAATGACAAAACTTAAACCTTCAACCCTCGAAAATGCTGGTTACGGCTTCTCAGGCTCTGCATGGCTTATACATTCCACCCAGGAAGGGCTCTGGACCCCGATCTCCTGAAACGGGGTAGGTTTGGACATGTCTTCGAATTTCATTACCCTTAATCCCAGAAAAATACCTATAAAGAAATGAAGTCAAAAATACAAGCCCCCAAACCTACCCTTGTGAACTGCGCAGTCTGTGGTGGATGGCAGCATACCTCAGCAAGGCGACGTTGTCCGCTTTGACGTTGAGGCGGGGCTCGGAGTTACCCCACGCTATCCCAAAAGAGAAGGGACTATAGGGCCTAGGGTTTAAGGCTTAGGGTTTAGGGTTCAGGGATGGGACTTCGTAGGTAGCTACTACTAGGCGTATAACCCTACCTATAACGCCTAAGCGGCCTTATAGGGGTTACACCACTTATAAGTAGTGTTATAATCCCAGTCAGAAGCACTTAGCAAGTCCAGGAACCTCCAAGTATGGAAACTACACGGAATATTTTATATATGTATAATTTCCAGAGGTACTGGAAGCATAAAACGCTAGCTGGCTTCTTTCGGCATTTTGAGGCAATGTCAATGTGGGAGTTTCTCGAGTCGACCCCTGCTACTCTTCCTCTTGATCACGTTAGGGGGGAAAGGGGGGTTGAACAATCCCTTATCTCGCTTTAGGGGCTTTGGGTTTAGGGTGGACACTAACCCCTAACCCTGGACCCATAGACCCTAAACCCAGGGCCCTAAACCCTTGACCCCAAACCCTAGACCCTAAACCCCAAACCCTAGACGCTAAACCCCACAGGAGAACCGACTGAAGCCTGGCCAGATGCAGGCATGCAACGTGTCACTGGGGCCTTGTTAAGCACATGGGGTTTAGGGTTTAGGATTCAGGGTTTGAATCTTAGGGTTCCAGGGTTTGGGGGTTTAGGCTCTAGGGTTTTATTTCTGGATTTCCTAACCCACGCCGCCACCGCGCTGCCCCGCCTAAGGCTGCACCTTATCTAGGCCGATTTAGGGAGCCTAAGGAGCGGGTGGTATAGGGGTGCATGGGATAGAGATATGACTGCGGCTTTCCGGAGTACCACGGTCTAGGTCTAAGGTTCAGGCTTGCCAGATTTAGGCGTAGGGTGGGGGGGCCTGCCTACCTTTGAAGATTCAGGATCTTGGGGACGCTGATGGATCCCACGTATGACCTTATGCGGTGCGACCGCATTGTTAGACCCATAACCTAAGCCCCAAACTCTGACTGGCAAACCCTGGGCAACATCTTGCACCCCAAAATCCCAAACTCCTGAGGCCCATCCAAATAATTTTCGCTGCTAATCAACCTGCATTTCGAACCACTATTCCCTGCGGTCCATGCTGATTCACTAGTTTCATCGTTCGCAGCGTCAGTGCGACTTAAACCTCAGCAGCAACCCAGCAACCCGCTCTTTCACGATTCACAGGCATAGGTTTGAAAAAACCCTTAATTCTTGTTACCCTTGAACCTATATAATCCCAATAGAGCCAAAAAAGTTGATGTTTCCAGGACCCCCCAAACCCACCCTCATTTAGGGGCTGGCTCAAAGGACCAGACTTGTCCACCATAATGTGATATTCTGGGTTGCTTTGCAGGAACTTGAATTAAGGTACGATATTGGCAATCTATATACATATATATATATAGCAAATATGCATGGTTTCCCCAATATAGTAACTTAAATGAAATTCCTTCACAGCAACCCAGTATTCCAGTTCTCGTTGTCATCCTGGCAGTTTTGGGTCCATGAGCAGGCGGACCAGCATTAAATTCCTGTTGGGTCATCCATGGCCAGACTAGTCTGTTGAGGCGCATTTTTTGCCATCATGGTCGTTTGTGCCTGCGCATGCATCTATAGACTTCCTACAATAGAGCCTAAAACAATGTTCCATAATCTCCTGAGGTTTTTTCGTGCCTAAACCTCCGCGCTATCATGCTCAACTCAACCCTGAACCCTTGACCCCAAAACCTAAACCCTGAACTCTTATAGATTACCACCCTTAGACCACTTGAGGTCCGGCGGAAGCGGCCAAAAGGGAGCCGGCAAAGGCTTTGGCCCCTCGGTGGAGATGTGGTTTAGGGTTTCAACCCGAAACCCGAAAAAACTTAAATGTCCCTTGAAAGCATAGACCCTTGGGAAATGCCTCTTCAAGAGGCAGAGTAGAAGCGGAAGCTACGCATGCCAAGTACCCTCAACAATCATATCACGAACTCGGGGGTCATGGGGGAGACTGTTGGTTTCAAACATCCGGCATGACGTTTTGATACATGGCAGTGTCCATGAATACGGAGACGCTTATGAGGGATCACTTAAAAGGGACCCCTACACCTTAAACCCCAAACCGTAAACC
>CAJNIZ010003547.1:239-15529 GCA_905231905.1 Symbiodinium pilosum | reverse complement strand
GGTTTAGGGTTCAGGGGGGTTTAGGTTTAGGTTGTGGGCGTGTTCTGCACCAGCCCTCCCCCTGTCTCCCTCTAATTCGGGTGATAAGACACAGGGTTTATGCTCACGGTCTCCTTCTGGGAAGTCGCTATAGAATCAGGGTTGTAGTATTCTGGGTTCATATTGGGTCCCCCTACTCATGGATAGGCCCCCTGCAGAGCAATGCTCAGCGTGCGGGTAAGGCCAGCAAGTCCTCACGCAACCCTATACCCTAAACCCTCTGCAAAGTGCTGGGGAGGCTTAGATCAGACAAAAAGTGTATCAAATTTCCCCCAAACTGACATGGAACCCCGGCTAGCCCGGTTTAGAAGGGCATTGCCTTGTGGGGATTCCATAGTAGTTTGGGGGAAGAAAGGTCTTGAAGGCGCCCTCGAAAGCTATGGGTGTTCTGCAACCTTCGAACCTCAGCCCATGTGCTCACATATATAGGGTTTAGGTAGAGTCTAGGGTGTAAGGTTTAGGGGTTAGGGTGTAGGGTTTAGGGTGTATGCTTTAGGTTTGAGTGTTCAGGTTAAGGGTCGTCTTCTGCCTGCTGCTAGAGGTACGATTAGTAAGAACAGCACTGCAAAGTGGGGGTTATCCAAATACCATATGAGCTATAGTCTAAACTCCTAGTATCCCCCTTAATAACCCCTATAGTAGTCCCCTATATAATCCCCTATGTAAACCCCCTTAAAGGAGTTTAGACTATAGCCCATATATGTTACCTTGGCTATATGGCCATTCTGAGGGGAATTCTAGAGCTCCTAGAAGGAGGTTTCTGTTGGAATTACCGCGAGAAGCTCGCCGGTGCTCTTGGAGAATAACCCTAGGGTTTAGGGTTTAGGGCTTAGGGCTCATTATTCCCGCTGTATGAGCAATGGCCATGAGCCTATTGTAAAGCAGCACAAAGGCTGAAAAATGTTCATTCGGCATTCATTTTATAGACCTGCAGTAATCCCAAGAGGGACCCTCAAAAGTCCTAAGTAAGCCTAGGCAAGTATGGAGGAAACCGTAAACCCCAAACCCTCAAATCCTACCAAGCCAGGCAAGCATGGAAGAGACCCTAAACCTTAAACCCTACGAAGCCAGGCAAGTATCGAGGAAACCCTTAACCCCCAATCCCTATCAACCCAGGCAAGATGGAGCAAACCGAAATCTAAACCCTAAACTCCTTAAACCCTCAATCCTCATAAATCCAGGCAACATGGAGAAAACCGAAACCTAAACCCTAAACTCCCTATAAATCCAGACAATATGGAGGAAACCGAGATCTAAACCCGAAACTCCCTATAAACCCAGGCAAGTATGCGGGAAACCCTCAGCCCTAAACTCCCAATAACCCAGGCAGCTATGCAAGAAACCCAGAACCCCAAACTCCCCATAGACTCAGGCAAATCTGGAGAAAACCTTACACCCCAAACTCCCTATAATAAACCCATAAACTCCGTATAAACCCAGGCAAATATGGAGGAAAGGGCCAGGGCGCTTTCAACCCCTACGGCATGGGCGGGGGGAAAGGAGGCTATTTGGCGAAACGTGGCTTCGGGTTTGGGTTTAGGATTTAGTCTTTGGGCTCATGGGTGCAAGTCCGGATTTGGGTTTACGGTTAGGGTTTCGGGCCTACGGTTTAGGGTTATAGAGGCACTACATAGGCTTGCAGGGGTTTCGATGGGCGCATTTACAGTCATGCAGAGGTACTAGAAGAAGGAAATGGTAACTGTTATGTTGCAGTCGTGTGTGAAAAAAGGGTTGCTATTGTTGTTAGTAAGAACCCTGCATGACCCTATGGTACTAAACTACCCTAATTTCCAAGGTATAAGGTGCCTAGGGTCATGCAGGATTTGTTGTATTCCCCGTAGCTTTCCTTAACGTAAAGAGCTTTGGATTTTCTGAGTGAGATGCAGGGTCGCCTTGGGAGTCCATCCCCTAAGCCCTAGACCCAACCCTAAGCCCTAAACCCTCAACGGACCGCTGGAGCATACCCATGCCGGGCATGCCGCAAACATCTTCTGCGCATCTCCGAGCCCTAAACCCTAAAACCCAAAACCCTGACCAGGAGGGGCTTGAGGCGAGGGAGCCACGAGGTGATGAAGATGAGGAGGATCAGTCGCAAGCCGTTCAGGACGGCATGGAGCCAGCTGAAGAGCAGGCAAAGGAGGAGTCCGTCCCGGCGCCAGCGCCGGCGCACAGTTTGAGTTTAGTCGACTCGTGTGGCGGAGCTGCTGTGTGTGATGCTGCCATAGCAAAAGCTTGAGCGCTGAGTCTCAACATCTGAATCCAGAGTCCCGAACTTAAGCTGTCGCTCTCTCTGTCCCGCATTTTGCTGAGAGCTCTGCGTAGTTTGAGTTTGAACGCGACAACACCGCAGGGAAGGAGAGGCTCTTTATTGATAAAGGTCCCCAAATAAGCCACGGATCAACATGACGGCCACTGCAACAGAAATTGGCATTAACGTTCAGCAGGTTGAGGCTTCTGTCAGGAAAACGCACGGCTGACCGTTGCAAGACGGCCATTGCCATCTCCAGCTGGAAGTAGGGTCTTAGAATGTAGGAGGAATCTGCTTGGACAAGATGCCTGATCGCCGAAGTGATGCGTCAGGCATCCAATGGACATGGTCGTAGGCCTCCAGGCGCTGCCAAGAGCTGCAGTAGGATGGAAAGTAGGGCAGACCGACGAGTGGCAGACAATGCAATGCAGGGAGGATTCAGAGTGGAGGGGACAGGGGTGATGTTCAGCGACTGGGGTTTTTCCAAGGGCAGCATCGAGAACATGGGCTGCAAATGTGGTTTGGACGCGTGTGCTGGACCCAGGGCTGCACCCATGCGTAGCATGCACTGGAGGCCCACTAACCTCCTTGTAATCCTCAATGCAGATGCAACTGCGGCTGCGGGGTGGTGCAAGGGGAGAGACGGGCTTTAGGCGTACGATGCGGGCACAGGGGCAGAGAATGTTGGGCGAAACCCTCCTCATTGTACATCACACAGGAAAGCTATCGGATGATCGGCGAGGATCGCGGGTTCCTCTTCATTCGCGGTACCTGGACGGGAAAAGAAGGTGGGCAGGCGTTTCGACACCAGGCCGAGACATGTGACTAGAGAGTCCTGCATCGGAGAGATTAGCCAAGATGCCTTGAAAGAGTTGAACAAGCAATGCGCGCAATCCTGGAAGAGGGAGGCATATCAAGATCCGCACGCAGTAAAACCGGCATTTCGAGAAGCACGCAGAGATTAAACAACCCACGCAGGAAAAGAGCTTTGACACGGAGAAAAAATGGACGGATGGTTGGGAATAACCGAGACTACAAGAAGCGTCGGAAGGTGACGTGAAAGCCATCAGGGCAGCACGGAAGGGAGTGCGCGCATTGGAGAAGCGGTTAAACCCTAAACATCCCTAAGTCTTAAACCTTACATCCGAAAATCCTAAAACCACAAAATCGGAACATGGCCTATTAAGGTTTACCTATATATGTATATATGTATAAATAAATATATATGTATATAGGTAGAGAGGGTTTTGGGAGTTTAGGTTTTATGGTTCAGGGTTTGTGGGATTCAGGGTTTCAGGCGAACTGCAAACCCCTTGCAAGACGAATCTTAGTTCTTCCACAGCTGTGCTCACCAAACCTTTCCCGATGGTTTTGCAACTTGTTCTCGTGCACCGGCTACGACATACCAAGTATGGGACTTTCCCGAACTAAGGGAGCCCCAATAGACGCCCCAATGCTAAATCCGTATTATGGGAACCCCCAAGAGAGTCCCATCAGTTGTGGGAAATCCTCATATGTTGGATTGCATACTGTCCGTTCGTGGCGAACGGTTCCTTAGCGTGGAACCCGGAGTGCTTGTTTGAAATAATGGGGCTAGCGTCAAGGAGCCAAGCAGTAGCTCGGACGCCGAGAGGGCCTTTCAGCATGATCGTTTGCTGCTGTCATGCCTCAACCCTAAACCCTTGAAAGCTCAAATTCCCAAACCCTAAAACGTTTAACGCTAAGCCCCTAAACACCCCGACCCTTAGAGGCCTCCAACCCCCAAGCCTTTTAAGGCCAGATGGCCGCCATGAATATGTATGCTATGGGCAACGGCGGCACCTTGGCTGTCTCAAAGCCTGCGGCCTGGGCTTAGGGTTTAGCATCATCTTGTAGTAAACGTTTTATCTATACAATCAGAGTGCAGGGTATAGAGTTTAGTTAGAAGGTTTTGCGTGTAGGGCCTAGGGTTCCTTTATTCGTATTGCTCTTGTTTTTGTACTTGCGCAATATTGTTGCCTCTGTTTATGTTTGATTGAGATTTCCAGATCGTGAGGGTCTTTCCTGCTTGCAGCATCTGTCCGTAGGGGGGTCTTATTAAGGGGCCACGATATTATAACTCCTATTACCTATCGCGGTCATTGTTTCCGTAAAGGGGGAATGACCTGTTTGGGCGCGTTTGGAAGGGTTTCTGGAGCTTGCAGAACCAAGGCCCAAGCAGTGTTCTCTTACCGTCAGAAATTCCATTAAGAAAGAAACCCATTGAAACTTGGATTTGTCTGACGCGCATGTTAGAGTTGAGAGCTAGGGTTTAGAGACTCGCGACCCTGTCAAGTGTAGTTTTTAGGGTGAAAATTTCCATTTGGCGGAAAGAGTGTTCTATTGAACAACCCCGAGTCTCATACCAAATATAATACCATCATGTGAGACGAGGGTATCAATCATTAGGCGGGTGGGGGGGTTGTTATGAAGGGACGGGATTCCCCAAAACACCACCCCCCCCCCAAGAAAAACATGCCTTTTCTGTTCTTTCATTGAAGCGTGGACTGGGGAGCTTAGTGTATGTATTTGGTGTGGTGTGCCACTGGCAAAAAAACATCAACAGGGCGCTGACTTCGCAGCATGAAGCTTAATGCGTGCTCTTGATGAATAAGGGCGTACCCCACCCCCCTATATTAATAGAAAAGCCTCATTATTTCAGGGGCCTCAGATGCCAGAAAAAAATGCAATTGTAAATGACGTCCAGGAAACCCCGATTGGGGTGCAAGCCAAACCATTTCAATTAAAATCCATTTGAAACTTATTGAAATCGGACCCTTATTTTCTTAGGGTTTGGGGATAATTTTCTTGAAATCCAGTGGGCCTTCGCGCCCAAAACCTGCCTCCGCCTTTAAAGTAGTCTTTGACCCCTAATTTGGCCCGAAGAATTTTCTGTAAATCTAAGGGGCTTTATTAATCAAAAGCGCGGATCAGAAGTCGTGCATCTCATGGGAGCAGGCAGTGCTTTCTTTCAAGACCTTACAGCCCCGTACAATCTTACGTAGTTCAGCCAAGAAAAACCTCATGTGCCATCTTCCAGACTCACTGAAGTAGCGACATTGGCACACGATGCAGAACATTCTTGGATCTCTGCAATGTTGCTGGTTCAAAATCATAATAGGCCGACTGATCTCGCTAGACTGTAGCACCATACTTCCCAATTTTCAGGGTACTCAAAGTACCAAGTGTATGCTTTTGAGCGGTGATATGTAAGGAAGGCTCCCAAACGAGGCCCAGCAATTGCACAGACTCCAGCTACCCAAGTGTCGTGTGCAGCTACTCCAAGCCCAACGATGATCCACAACCCCTTTCTCTCCGTTTTGGAGTGAAAACTGGCTTGCTAGGAATAGTTATCACTTGTACTTTCCTACAAGTATTGTTTACCATACATTACATAGCCCATTTTGACAATTAAGCTGCTTCGGACTTCGAAACCCCACTTAGACCATCCTGAACACACAAACTCATACCGTAGTGAGACTGCAGTGAAACTCCACAGCCGTATCCTGCAAAATCTAATCTATAAAGACGCTTCGTATGGGCGTTGCAAAATGCTGGGCATCTTGGGCCAAAATGGGAACCCTGGTTTCAGCAATGCATGCCAGCTTCTCAAGTAGTTTCCCAAGCAATCCTCATATGATCCCTAAAGGGGGACCAAGAAGGAACTACAGCGGAGGGTCCAGGTACGCTTCCAGGTAACTTAAGGTAAGCTTTGAACGATGCAGACCCTGTACCCAAAAGCCCGAAACTCTAAATGCCCAACATCTGCGCAAGTCCGGACTTGTGCGGCTGCCTGCCACAGGTATGGGCGGTATGGGCATGATGGGCGTGCCAGTAATGGGCATGGGGATGATGCAAGGCATGGGAGACTTGGCTTCAGAAGGTAAGGGCTTTGAGTACGATTATGCTGGCTTCTCTGGCCACAGCTTTCCACTCTGTCGCTGCCTCTGTTGGCGCTGCTGCTACTACTGCTCCCGTCCTGCTTCCTTCTACTCTCGCTTCTGCTGCTCCTGCTGCGGCAACGACGATCACTGGTAGTGCTGCAGCCGGTTGCAGGTTCATACATAGGTGTGCCGACCCAGCTCTTGTTAGCCCTGACGCTGTGGTTGCAAGGTCTGTACCATCTCTACACTGTATAACCCTGACTCTCTCCCCTAAACCGTTTTCTTTTCCATTATTCCTACTCAACCCTCAACCTATAGGTTCTTGGGCACGTCTGATGGAAGAAGGTGATAGGAACAATGTGATTCACAAGCATCAGACTGCAGCTCTTGAAGCTTGCACCATAACTTCCTGGTGGCTGGTATAAAGGGAGTAGGGAATAGGGTTTCGGGTTTTGGGGTTTAGGGTTTTGGGTTTTAGGGTTTAGGGTTTAGGGGTTTAGGGTTTAGAGTAAGGAAATAGATTATATAGTCAGTAAGATAAGAGGATGCAGAAGCCCAAGGAGAAACACACAGAATGGTCAGGCTGAGAAACATTGCTCTGTCTCTTGGAAGTGTTGTTCACTTTTGCTTCTTGAATTCTTGTGGGCAGTCATAAGTTCAGTTAAACCCGAAACCCTAAACCCCTAAGCCCTTTCAATCCGAATGACTGGAAACCGCTTCAACCTGACCTCACACCCCGCACATCGTACGCGTACTCGAGCCAGCAAAAGCAATGGAGTAAGTAAGCTAGCCTGGACCTTAAGCCCGAAGCCCTTAACCCTAAGCCGCTAGCCCGAAGCCTTCAAACCTAAGCTACTTGTTTTAAAGCCTAGCCCCAAAAAGCCTAAGACTCTAAGCCTACTGACGTAGCCCTACTGACGTAGCCCACTGCAACCCTACTTTTATAAGCCTGGCCCTTAATCAATACAGTAGGTGGTCTCCTCATACAAGTGTGAAATTCGGCCCAAATATCAAACATGGCCTCCAGTATACAAGGTCTCATGGGGGAGTATCTAATATTAAGGAGCCGGGGTTATTTGATGTTTGCGTGAGGGGATTAGGTTCGTGGGACTACAATTTGCGTTACAAACCTGTTAATGATTTCCGGGTTACCACACTCCTCAGTAGGCTTGTAACCCATTATCAGTGGTTACCAAGCTTCATGAACCTCCAAGTAGACCCTAAACCCTAAATCCCAATCCCTAAACCCTAACTCCTGCTCCCTAAACCCTAAATCCTAATCCTTAAACCCTAACTCCTCCTCCCTAAACCCTAAATCCCAATCCCTGAGCCCAAAAAGGAGCGGACGCTATGCAGTATGGCGGCATGCCGCAAGGTATGAGTGGCATGCAGGGCATGGGCGGAATGTACTGAGTTTGAATGAGTTTAGGGGTTCAGGGTTTAGGGCTTAAGGTCTAGCTTTTAGGATTCCACCCGAAACCTCCAGCCCCAAGCCCTGAAGACTCAACCTTAAACCCCAAGACTTAAAGCCTAAACCCACAGCTTTCGGCTTGCAACTCGCAGACAGATGGCTTCCAGGCTACTAATGATAGTGCTTTGGCAACCCCGACGCCGAATACAGGACCCTATAAGTTTCATATGATGTTCGTAGGGTCCTAATTTGAGGGGTTGGGTTTACCAAAGCCCTCTCAACCCTAAACCCTAAACAACCGGCTTCTGGGATTTAGGTATATTTGAGGTGATACATTGGGGTTAGAAAGGGATAATGGAAAAGAAGATGGAAACTACCGTATTATATTGGGTTGTATAGGGCGGGGATCCAGAAATTGGTGGCCCCTTCTTGGCTCCGCGGTTCAAGATTGCGGACCTGAACTTAGAAATAAGTACACACAGGACAGCAGCTGAAGCAGAAGCTTTTCTTGATTTAGAGCACAATGCTAAACTCTAAGCCCTTAACCCTAAACCTGAAACCCCAAACCCGAAGCCTACACTTGGATGGCTTAGGAGGGGGCGTACGGGAAGTCCTGGGCAAACAGAGTATGGCAATCTAAAAACGGATATGGGGAGTGTTTAGGGTTTAGGGGTTAGGGCTTACGGGTTTAGTGTTCAGGGGTTTAGGTGGCTGTTCACGATGCCAAGTGCGCTTCGAGTTGAAGGAATATACAGGGGCGTTTGTCTTCGGGTCGGTAGCTTTGGAAGGCGCAGGCTTTGAGTTTGTGTCTGATCTCATACATCTTCTTCCCAAGGGAAAGCCACAGGTCAGAAGGCAGCAACAGCATTCAAACACGGGGGATCTCCCATCCTCCCTTCAGGAACCGAATGTACTCGGAATGCGATTTTTCTCGGGCCCTGCAGGGGGCAACATGAGTCTTGAATCAGAGGATTTCGCCCGTGACAACCCTGGCACATCTCAGAAGTAGGAGCTGCCAGGCCATCCTTAAAAGATCGCTGGCAGTGCTGTGGGAGAACAGCTGCGGGACTCGTAAGCCAGCTCAAACCGAGTCTAGGGGGTTGAGGGGTTAGGATCTAGGCCCTAAATCCCAAATAGTGTGGTTTGGGTTTGAAGGGGCCTGGCTTCTGGAGCGTGGTTCTCTCAGTGGGAACAGCAGATGTAGACGGACATAAAGGTGAGGAGTTCTTTACGTCATGGAATCCCCTGCTACACCTCCTGTACTTCGCCCCTGGGTTCGTCCTTGGTAGGGATATTCAATCATACTTGAGGTTAATTTGTGTTAATGAAGTGATACACGGCTGGGGTGTGGTTATTAGCAGCCCCGTATAATTACAGGGCCAGTGGAACGTGAAACACTTGTTACTGCATGATTCTGGAATGCACGTGTATGATAGTAAGGGGTTTTTGATCATCCTACCCCTAAACTGAGAACTTTAAGGACTCTATGGCCATTCGCGTGGGACCCTTATAGGGTCGTTGTTGTAGGGGTTGGGTTACCAAAATCAGTGTTTAGAGTTTCGGGTTTAGGGATTGTATGGACAGAGTGTGTGCACATGGGACACCAGTCGTGGTTTCTGGCAGGGATGCTCCGCAACGCTGTAGCCAAGCACGGCACTGCCAGTATTAGCGTCCCATCTACCTGAGTGATACTTCTTCAACAGATAGGCCAACCGGGGCGTTTCCTGGTGTCCCACGTAGAAGAGACAGTGCCTCGGTGACAGGTATCTCGGCGGGACCTTGGGATAGAAGAGAGTACTACAAGTATGTCTGTGTTTGAACCGTATATTTCCCAGTAGCAACCCTTTCTAGATTCCCCGACCATGCAGTAGTCCTATGTCGCCTCGCAGCGCCAGTTCCTACAGAACATATTTTGCCACACCAAATAGCCTCAGGTGAGTTTCTTGCATTCCCCCCTTTTTTGTATAACCCAAATGCAGAATCTCTCGCTGGGTAGATGGGGTGCAGAAGAAATCAAAAAAGAGGCAGCCGGAAAGTCATGGCTGAAGAACGGTCCGGCCGGCTGAATCCAACTCGAAATCTGTAAGCCTGAAGAGTTGATTTAATTTCAGGGCTCAATTGGGGTTCAGGGCTTATAGTCCCCCTTAAGTAGATAGAATATGGGGTATATGGGGTTCTTATTATAATATACCCAAAGCCATATTCTATCTACTTAAGGGGGACTATAAATGTAGGATCAAATGGAAAGAAAGGAAAGTGAAGATGAGATGAAAGCATTTCTTATTTGTAAGGTTTTCATTTTTGAAGCCTAAATAGTTACCTATTCCCCTCGACCTTAAAAGCCTTGTACAGCAAGTCTAAAATGCCACCCGAACCCTGTTCCAAAAATCCCCCACATTAAACATGTTCCGAAAGTTTGTATGGTATCTGCTGAAAATATATGGATTCCTAGTCGCCCGTACATGAAAGACTTAGGCAAACTCCCGTGGGAGGAAGAAGGGAACTCACGAGGGTTTATCATGTTCCGCGTTGAGCTCTTTCTGCGGAAGCACAGTTTAGGGTTTAGGGTTTAGGGTGCCTTTGGTAAGGACTTCCGCCACAATGGCGAGCATGATTTTCTTGTCATTGGACTCTGCAATGTTTATGAGGGACTTTCCCTACAACAATCTTCTAGGACAGTACCTCACCATACTTTGCCCAATGTGTCATGTTACCTCGATATGCAGTTGAAAGGGTTTCGGCGGCACACTATGCCTGAGACTCGTAGCCTTCACGCCTGAGCCCGAAACCCCTAAACTCTAAACCCTGGCCCTAAACCCTAAACTCCCAAACCCCAAACCCCCCTAACCTAAACCCCAAACCCCTAGACCCTAAACCCTGTAGCATGGAAATTTGAAAGCCTGATTGACGATGAGCAACGTCTCCTTGTGAATGCTCCAAAACTTCATGCCTGAAATTCTAAAATTAGGGGTATTTTTAGGGATTATAGATGGGTTATACAGGGTTATACAGGACAGGAAGACTGCAAAGAAAATAGAAGCTACTATGTAGAGTTAAGGGTTTAAGGTTTCTCTTCTAAAATTTAGGAATTAGGGTTTATGGGTTAGGGTATAGTCCCCTAAGTAGATATAGGGTCTAGGGTTTAGGGTATAGCCCCCCTTAAGTAGAAAAGATATTGAGGCCTAAGCCCTACATAGTAGCTTCCATGTTCTTTTCCATTATCCCTATACAACCTCTGTATAACCCTACATAATCCCTATATACCCCTCATTTTGGTGAACCTTAAGCTGCAAACCTGATCTGTGGGTTGGGGGTTTCAGCCGGCCCCTCAGTGCCGTAGCAGAACAAGTTTGGAAGGGGCCTTCAATGCACCTGGTGGCGTGACAAGGTTTGGGGTTTAGGCAGGTTCCCCAAAATTCTGAAAACCTAAACCCCTAAACCCTAAACCTTCCAAAAATGTTAAGTTTCGGGCTTGGGGGCCTAGGGCTTAGGGAGGGTTACGTGGGTCTAGAGTTTTGGATCAATTCGTGTGTCCATAGCTCACTTGGCGTGCTCTGAACAATTCCTGCTTAACTTCCTGGGTAGAGTCTTGGTACAGTTTCGATGCACGTAAAAGGCTTTGGTTAGTTGCAAGGCCTAGTCTTAAAGCCCCTTGTTCGTTTTGAACCTCAAAAGTTGTGACTGTGGCCCAACAATCCTCGAAGCACAGTTGCAAAGGAACAATGCAGGATTTTGGTTGCTTAAACTACCCTTCTTTGCCCGCATACAGGTGATGTTGTAGAGGCGCAGGATGAATTTCAGATTGTCTGCGGCAAAGAAACTAGTAGCATCTATGAAACGGCGTTAAAACTTGTAGTTGGTCCCTGCCCGACCCTTCAATGGAATGATGGTGTCGGAAACTGGCAAAATGACACCCCCCCCCAAACCCACCTTTCTTGCGAACTGCTATGTAAGACAGGTTGTTCGTGAACAGCTGATTTATATACACAGGCAAACAAACATCATGAAATGGAAGATCTTCTAACTCAAGCCGGGCCCAAGATGGGTGTCTGCCGGTAGAATCACCTCCATGTCAGTCCACGTTTTAAGAGGGTCTTTGGGAGATTCCGCGTGGTTGGTAAAGACACATCAGCGGCACTTGTTCCTGAGTTAGCTTATGCTTGCAAGGAATGAGGAAATTGGATCCTCAGTAATAGATGTGTTTCCATTTTCTTGTCAGTTCCTTCATTCATCCCTAGACAGTGGTAAGTAGCATTAATCACAGTGTCCATTAAGTTTTCCATGTTCTTCCCATTTGATTCTCCATTGTTGGGTAATATCCTGATGTCACCCGTGTCCCTATATGGTAGTTTCCCAAAATAGGGGGACCCAAATATAGCCCACAATATACTATAGTCCTTATTATGGGGACCCCTAAAAAGGTACCCCTAATTTGAGGTAACCCCCCATATAATCCGACTCCACAAGTCCTAATACTATAGGGTGCGACCAGGAGGCCTCTTTGGTGCCTCCCTAGTGAAGGCCGCGTCCTGCTGTACAGGAATGATCTCATGTGCATTGAGGCAGTAAGGCAAGCGAGTGGAGCAAGAGGCTTCCTCAGGGTCCAACTGAACTTTATATAACCCCAATATAATTGTCTGTTCCACAAATGTTGTAGCTCTCAGGGGGGCCCCCCCCTTGCAAGCACAGGTATATACGTACCAGAGACTTGTACACAGCTTTCTCCACTCGCTGAGCAGAAGACGTGTTCAATACCATCGGAGGTGTAAGAACTCAGGGTGGAATGTAGAAGCCTGAACAATCCGCAATGCTATCCTTTCGTCATCCTCCTAGAACTGTACTATGAGGTACCATAGAACCCAGTTCTAACTGTTGGGACCTTTACATTAAACTACATCTCACATGTGCACTTGAAATGCCCGAAGATGGAACCCTAATTGCACTCCGAACCATAGGCAGCGTCTAGCATGAGGTGATCATGAGGAAGGTCCCCTCGCCGGAGCATGTGCAATGTTTAGCTTGGTATCAAGACCCACTAGCCATGTGAGCTATAGTCTAAACTCCTTAAAGGGGGTTATATTGGGGATTATATAGGGGAGTATTATAGTTACTAGGAGTTTAGAGAGTGGCTCATGTAGGTACATCATGTCCCCCTAAACCCGAAACCCTTGTACCTTGTAACAAAACCGCTCTGCAGGAAAGGCATCTTCAGAGCGCTTCAAAGCAGAGATGCATCTTTCTTAATTGCAGGATGATTCACCATGTGGAGGGTTTCCCAAAATTAGGGGTACCCTTTTGGGGGCCCCTGGAATAAGGAGTTTTGTATTTGGGGGTCTATATTGGGGTACCCCCCATTTTGGGAAACTACCATGTAAGAGATTAAGAAGAGCGGCAGCAAAGCTTGTAAACTACATACGTTTACGACGGTATTTGTATGGGAAATAAGTCGGAAGCGATTAGCACAAGAAGTAGTAGTTGCAACCGCTGGACTAGCACTATTTGTAGCGGCCGTGCTACAGAAAGTCCTCGGATTGTCTTGGGTAATAAGATTAGTATTGATCTTTTTATCCTTATTAGCAATAGTAGTAGTCGTAGCAGCCACTGCTGCGTTAGTAGAGGAGTATTGGGAGTGGTAGGAGTAAATAGTCTTGGTGACAGTGGCTGTGGCGGCGCGGGGGTGGTGGTGATAGTGTTTTTTTTGCTGCTGAAGGGAAGCATATGCTTGGAGTCATCAATCAAGTGGCAGCATCAATGAGAGTTGAAAGGAGATTGGCATCAGAACTGAAATGCCTACGAGTTCATGGCAATGGTTCCAAAAACCCGGAGGATTGAGCTCCGCAGCTTCCGATGGTCTATCAATGTATCAAAGATAGGCTGTGCTGGCGACAAAGAGTTGCGGGCTTAGTAAAGGGGCAAGGCTTAATTTAGAAGCTTGAACATGCATGAGTGTTGTTTATTCATGAATCTTTACCTACATTCCCAGACGGCTTTTCCTTTTTGTTAGCGCCCTGAATTGTCGTCACATCCTGGCAAAGTATCGGTTTCTAAAGGCTAGGTGGTAAAAAAGAGGGGGCCCTGGCACTAGCGCCAAAGTGTAGAAGTCTAGATAATTACCCATATCATGGCCCCTTTTAATGGGCTACACGGAACATATGGGGTTCAGGGTTAACAACTCAGGGCGAAAATGGAAAAGGATGCTGAACATGAAACAGAATGTAGATTTGCGAGAGCTTTGTGATCCATAACCTAAACTCCTTCAAGGATGTTAAATAGGGAATTGCATAATTAGTGGACTACTATAGAGGTTCTCAAGGGGGATATTAGGACTTTAGACTATAGCTCATAAACCCCTATGTAACCTCTTCCTTCATATCCTCTATATCACCCCAATATACTCCTTATATATAACCCCATCTTATACCCATATTCCAGCGTATCTGTTACCCTGAACCCTAAACCCCTAAACCCCAAGCCCTATAATGCTCCCAGGTGCCTCATATGCTTATGGTATAGAGTACCCTAAATAGACCTAAAGATGGCATTGGTGATTCTATAGGATTTTTTGGTCCCTACAGTATGCTGGTAAAGCTTGTTCAAGCTACCAGACAAGCAGAGTTTGAATCTATGGAAAAACCCTAGACCTGCAAACTGTACAATTTAAACCGACACAGAAGGGGGAAAGGATCTAGCACGCACAGAAGCATTCCAGCCTTATGTTTAAAATCAGGACGTCAGAACAGCAGCAGTATTCGCATCCCCTTATCTATCCTTAAACCCCTAAGTCCTGAAGCCCGAAGCCCTAAACCCTATCTATTGAAAAGTATTACATGACTTTTCTTGTCTCTAGACCCTAAGCCCTAAACGGGTCCTGAAAGACTTTCGTAGTTGTGAAGGCCTCCCGGAGTCCCTCCAAAGACTCGTTTCCTGGAGCCTAATTCCTGAACCCAAAACGAGCATCATAGCTCCAAAGCCCCAACACTAACCACAAGCCATCACAAGACCAGGAAGCATCCCAATTTGGGGTTGGACGGCTTGGTTAGGATCCTGAACCCTAAACCGCTACTTAGGTGGGTTCAGGTTTCGAGTTTAGTCTTTCGAACTGGGCTGGGATATGAGAATTTCTCAAAAAAAAAAAAAAAGGTGGTTCTAGGGACCCTGGGGATACATAGGGATTATGGGGGGTTCCTTGTTTGGGATTGTCTAGGGGAAATTTTGAGAAAGGTGACATAGGAAATTGATGAGGAGAAAGAATTTGTGGCCACTCGGCGAACCTACTTGGAGGGTCAGGGAATAAATAACTAGGTTGATAAAGGGGACAATTGGGGTTACTGTTATAGGGGTTATTGACCTACTTACTAGGTCCCCCTGACCCTCCAAGCAGCAAAGCCTCCCCTAAACCCTAAACCCTAAACCCCCCTGAACCCTAAACCTTAAACCCCAAACCCTAAACCCTAAACCCATCCACCTTTGCAACTGGGGATCCTTCCTCATAAGATAGTTTGCTAAGGCTTTAGGGTTTAGGGTTTAGGGTTTAGGGCAGAAAGCCCTGAACCCAAAACCCAAAACCCTACACGGAAGGTCCCGAGCTGCTATGGGGGAAGGATTCATGCCCTAAACCCTAAACCCTACTTGGAGGGTCAAGGGGACTTAATAATTAGGTTAGTCATGGGGATAATTGGGGCTACTATAT